>VWZO01021270.1:10381-33506 GCA_013396975.1 Bucco capensis
TACCTACACCAAGGGAGCCTTCCAGCAGGCGGCGGTGAGCACGGCGCGTCGGAGGCGGCGAGGGTTAGGTGGGAATGGGGTGGTGCCGGGCAGGGGCACGGCGTCCTGAGGTGAGGGCTGTGGTGAAGGTGGAGGTGGTGCTGCAATGACGGGTGCGGTGGCTGTGAGGTGGAGGAGAGGTGTGTGGTGAAGGGCGCCGTGAGGTGTGTGGCTGTGAGCTGAAGTGTGTGGAGATGCCACAAACTATGTGGTGAGGTAAGAGGTGTGGTGAGGTGTGTGGTGAGGGTCGTAGTGGTTCCATAAGGTGTGTGGTCAAGGGTGCCGTGAGGTGTGTGGCTGTGAGGAGAGGTGTGTTATGGTGCCGTGGGGTGTGTGCTGAGTTGAGGGGTGCACTAAGGGGTATGGTGAGGGATTTGGTGGTCGTGTGAAGTGTGTGGTCAAGGGTTTAGTGAGGTGTGTGTGGTGAGGGGTCTAGTGGTCCCATGAGGTATGTGGTGAAGGGTGCAGTGAGGTATAGGGCTGTGAAGAGTGGTGTGTGGTGATGCTGTGAGGTGTGTGGTGAAGTGTGCTGGTGCTGTGAGGTATGTGGTGAAGTGTGGGGTGCAGTGTGGTGAGGAATCTGCTGATCCCGTGAGGTGTGTGGTCAAGGGTGCAGTGAGGTGTGTGTGGTGAGGGATGTAGTGGTCCCTTGAGGTATGTGTGGAAGGGTGCAGTGAGGTGGTGGTGAGGAATGTAATGGTCACATGAGATGTGTGGTGAGGGATGCAGTGGTCCCATGAGAGATGTGGTTAAGGGTGCATTGAGACGTATGTGGTGAGGGAACGTAGTGGTCCCATGGGGTGTGTGGTGAAAGGTGTGGTGAGGTGTGTGACTCTGAGGAGAGGTATGTGGTGGTGCTGTGAGCTGTGTGGCCAGTGTATGGTGTGAGGAGTGTGGTGAAGTGTGTGATAGAGTGTGTGGTGAGGGATGCAGTAGTCCCATGGGGTATGTGGCTGTGAGGTGAGGTGTGTGGTGAGGTGTGGCAAGGCACAGGATACACTGTGGCAAGGCTTTACCAAGTGAGGGGAGTCACAGGCAAGGTGTGATGGCTTGATGTGTGGTATGCTGTGCAGTGTGTGCTGTGGGAGCGTGGTTCTGCATGCTGTGCCAGGGTGTGCAATGTCAAGAGGTGCAGGGCTGTATGGTGGGATGTGGAACAGTGTGCTGTGGGATGTGGAGCAGTCTGGTCAGGACAACTAGTCACTATCTTCCCCTGCTGTCTGCGTCTGCAGCTCCCATGTTTGCTGCTGCCCTTGCAAATGAATGTGTGAAATTCACTCTTTGAAGGAGCATGGAGCCAATATCCTGATTTCAGAAGTGATACATATGAGTCAAAGCTGGCATCAGAAAAGTCTGCCTTGTTTCTTGGCAGTGGGACTTGGGTGCCTGATAGCTGTTGGCATTCAGAGATATCTACATACTGTCACCAGGTGACTAATTTAATTGCTAATGACTGACATAGGTGCCCTTAACCTGTGTGTAGTATACCAATAAATAGAAGCACGTCCAGAAATGTTTCTTGACACTGGAACACAATCATTAGTGGTGTTGTTATACAATCCAGTGGCACAAATTTGGTCCAGGCACCTCTTGGGCATATGTTCATATGTTGACACTTGAGTCTGCTGGGAAGATTTCCCAGTAGATGGCTTGTGGACAGCTAGTCTACTCTGAAAGCATTTTTACAAGGCTAGACTGGGCTGCTTGTTGCCATTCGGCCTCTGTATGCAGTAGCATTCCCGAAGGAAGCCTGACTTTTTAGAGGTTCATGTCTAATTTCTGGTAGTGTCCTGTAACTCAGAATTGTTGATGAATTTTAAATGCTTTTGTTTGGAGTTAAACTGCATCAGTGCTGGGCATATGAAACTGGCAAAGATTATTCTCCTCATTTGGCAGGAGAAAGGAAGACCATTTTCTAATGTGCCTTTGTTGCACTTGGAAAATGTGCCTTGGGAAAACACATCCCTATGTTATATCTTCAACTGTGAAGTCAGATTTTGATATAGACACACGCCAGGGGTACCATGTGAAAAAGTTAAGTGATATGAGTTAAAAATAATCGTTACAAACAAAACATAAGCTTAAGAAATACCATCTGTTTTCTTGATACAGAGTCTTGACTAATCATACCTTTGAAATGGAAGAAACAAATTCCCTCCAGGAATCTACAGTTTAGTTTTATGAGCTCAGCTGAACTTTGTGGCTACAACAGCATCACTGTCATTTTACACTGTGGTCTCAGAAGAATGTGGGAAGAAAAATATTCACATGATGGTAGGGAGAATTGCAACAGAATGACAAGGTTAAATTTCAGGCTTCTTGTTGGCTCTTGGTTAAAGATACTGTGCTGTGGGTTTGTTCAATACATCTTTCTTATGTGAGACAAATTATAGCTTCAGGGAGTACTCTTCTTTCTAGGGACTCTTCAGAAAAAGACTGTTCTACATTTAAAATACTACTATTGGAATAAATCTGGAGAAGTATCTTGTGTATAACAAAATTGTTGTTCCCTACGGACTCCTGCGTTGCTGTCCTTTGTTTTTAACTGTCTTTTGGTACAACTGTAATTATTTCTCTTTTCACTTTTCCTAAAACGTGTCTTTCTTGTTCTTTCACTTTAATGTGAGTTTCTTCTGCTTCTGACCAGAATTCTCTGCTGCTTTTCCAAAACCAAAAGTGTCTGTGAAGTATGACAAAGACCACAAAATAGTATCACTTAAATGTTGTAGTAACAGAAAACAAAGGAAAGTCCATTATTGCAGTAATCCCAGCACTTAAGTCATCGTGCAGCACTCTTCATGGGTAGGTCTCAAAGTGATTAATTTAAGTTTGTGACAGTTCTACGGAGACTATAGAGGCAGAGAGATAAGTGCAAGGTCATCAGATCCGTCACTGGCTGACCTGGGAACATCAGTGAACAGGAGCAAGATTTACTTACCAGTTACGGTCACAGAACTTGTGGCAGCAAAACTATTCATTTAACATAATCCTAAAGGCAGAGCTGCTCAGTTTGACTAGCTGTCACACATCCATCTTCTCTGAAAAAAAAAAGGGAGTTCTCTTTGGCACTGCAGTTCTGCATCCTCTCCCAAGGTGCTTTGCAGAGAGGTTTATTGCAGAGTTTCTGTGTTATATCAGATTTGTCCATACTTACCTGTGCCACATGGACCACACTTTGAGATACCTACACAGCAGATTAAAGATAAGTTCTGTGGGGTACAAAAAGTATGAAGGATGTACCACAAGAAATAGTGGTGAGAGACAGCACTGTGATGAGAATTTAATGGTGAGTTTGTCATGCTTGCTAGCTAAAAACCCCCAGTAAATGGATTTTTTTCAGTCTTGGTTTCTTACAGTCAGGTTTATTAACATTTCAGAGTAACTTTTATTTAGGTGTTATCACTGTTGAGCTCATTTACACACAGACTAGAATGTTTTCAAATTTTAAGTTTACTTTCACCAAAATGAAATTTTTAACGTCTGTAAGAATACTTCTTGCTTACATCTTGTCATAAAGTTTTATGACCTCCAGGCTAACCTTCCAGCTGCTGTAACTTTTTATTTTTTTTGTTTGACTAATACTGTTTATATCTACAGGTCGTAAGAATTCTGCAGTTTTCACTTCACTTGTTCTCATGTGAGGCAGGAGTAAAGAGAACAGTAGGAAACAGGGTAGCAAATCTAGGCCTTTAGAGAGTACCAGTCAAAACCCATGTATTCTGCTTCTAAAACTGCCTCACAGCTGTAGGCCACTTTGACCATAACATCAGGTCTGCTTCATGAGGTGTAGGTAGCTTTATTGCAGATACTTTTTCCTATGTCTTAGATTCCCAAGATGTTAGCACTGTTCATGGACAGTGAAATATGTTACAGGTCTCACCTCACGACTGAAAGCTGTAGCATGGGTAAGAATGAAAACTTATTTGATGCTGTCTTCCATGCAATGAAATCATGTATGATTTGCAGTAGGAATATGTCTTTTATGATATCTATGGTAGTTAATTTTAAAATAAGGAAAGAGTTAAGGCATGAAGTTGTTTAAAATTCAGTTTAAGATCCAGAAAACGTCCTTCAAAGGATGTTCAAGTATGTGGCTTGAGACTCTTGCTCTGTGTTTAGATTGTGTACCTTAGGAAGAACAGATGTTGGGTTGCATGAAACATACTTAGAAGAACCAATTATCTGTAATAGTAGTTATTTAGGAGTATTAACTTCTGCTCATGTTCAGCAGTCTTTCTTTTAAGGCACATGTAAACAGTCTAAGAAAGGGGAAGAAACTAAGCTCACTCATTCAAAAGTCTTTGGCTTCTGTTTTCCACATAGTGAATTGGTAGGACAACGCAAACTGCATGCCCTTTGTGTTAAGAAGATTGCTTATTTCTTTATGGAAAGCTGCAGAGCTGTTGTGACAGTGTGGAAGAGCTGAAGCTGAGTTGAAGAAAGTGCAAACAGTTTTGAACAACTTTTGATGATGATTAAGGAATGCATCTAAAGCCCAAAGAGCTCAGTAATGTGAAGTGCTGAATTTCCCAGCTGTAGGCACCTGGATTAGAGCTTATGATCCTAAGAGGTCACCACTGCTAGCAGCACCCATTGCATCTTGTGAGAAGGTTGTGTGTTTGTTGCCTCGTGCATTGTGAAACAGAAATGAGGCATCCACATAGAGTGATGGGAGTGTAATGGTGTGTTCTTGTCTTAGCACCCAGGAGTCACATATGTACCAGCATTGGTGTAACTGATGGACATTTTAGACATCCTGAAGTTGCACTGGTGATTATGGGCTAAAAAGGATGAAAATAAAAACTAATTAAACTACTCTATGTGGCAGCCTGTTGACAAAATAATAATAGCTGCCTCTAAGAGGTGATGTTTGTTTCTGTCTTCCAGTGAGAGTGAAATGGGAAGTATTCTTCAAAACTGACCTTGGAAGTTGTATGTGTGCACTGCTTTTGAGCTGAAGTCAGAGGTAGTGCACAGCCAGCCTTCTTCTGAACAACCTGACAGAGCAGTAGCTGAGGGAGGCTTTGGGTGTTGCTTTGTGTTATTGTAATAATTGTCACATTTAAAAGCTGGGCTTTTTGCTTTTGTGATTTATTTTCACTTCATTGAAAGTCTGTTACAGCACCTACGGAATCAGGTGACACCTTTTCTGAATATCTGGTCTTTGAAATCTGGCTTTTGTATCTAACCTGGTCTTGAGGGAGCGTGAGGAATGGCCAACTAGCATGTCAAATTCAGTGTTCTGTTGTCATCCAATTAACAAACATGAAAAAATGGCCCTCAAAAGAATGTAAGCACATATCAATTTAGGATAAACAGTTCTAATGCTTATTTAATGCTTGTTTAAATAAGTAATGGTGGCTTTGTTTCCTTGGTATGTCAGAAGCACGAAAGTACAAGATATAGCATTGTTACTGATGAAGATATCTGGCTTTCAATTTCAGTGCATTTTCAGATTCAAATTCTTATTTTGAAATTAAATAGTTGAAGAAACAAAAATTTAAGATCTTTTCTTACCGTGTAAGTATTTTTCTTATTTTTATTTGAAAAAAGCCATCCTTTTACTGAGAAGATAAGCATTTGGAGTCTGTTTACCAAGAATGTGTTTATGGAATCCTATTCCTATGACTTCTGCAAAGTCAGCAGCTAATAATTAGAAAGCAGCAGATTCTAAACTGTTTTTGCCATTGTGCTGTAAATAACTGATCATGGCTTAGGTCAGTTAGAGCTAGCTGACAGCAGTGGGCCTCTCTAAGCTCTGGTATGGCCTTGGACTATTAAAGATTACAGTGAAAAAAAACTGAAGTCAATCTGGTTTACTTCTGTGGTCACCTTTGAAATTACAGAGCTGGTAGTTAGTGATTACCGAACAAAATCAGCGTGGAGTTCCTGTCAGCCATCATTAGTGTCAGCTCTAAATCACCACTTTCAATCAGTGTAATGTTTGTGAAATGGACTTGTCCTGCATTCTGCAGTCTTGCATAGGATTTGCCCACAAGATTAATATAGCAGGGTCAGAGGAAAGATACGCATCTGCACATTGTTCATTGTCTTTAAACCTAGCCTGAAACAGGGCTACCTTAAGAAGTTACTAAGTAGTTCATTTTTTATCTGGCTTTTTGGCTGGGACAGGCAAAATGTGCTCTGTTTAGCATCATATATGGGGCTAGGCAGAGTTAAGATTGTCCTTGGTTGAAAACCTGTTCTTTGGAAATTGGTCTGTTTGTTCTTCCAATATTGTGTCCTGCATTTTGATCTAAGAAGAACTGTGTGATTTGGAAGTCTGGTATTTAGCAGATTAGCCATTTATTATCTTTCCTTTAATTTAAGTGTAATTTGTTTTTGAAATGCTGTAATATGTGTGTTGCAAGAAGCACTGAAGGTTACTGCTGTGTACCCATTTGCTTCATCTGTTTTTTGATGCAAACTGAGATCGTCAGTACAGAAGGGAGACAGCCTGGCCTGAGGCATAGACTGAGGTGCCTCTTTGTGGGAGTCTGTACCCCTCTAGAGAGCCCTGGTAGGGTCATCTCCACGCACATGCTTCTATATGGCAGTTCTTAGCTGTGCCAAAGCCTTTTATTCCAGTTTCTCCTTCTCCACTGAGTATGCAGGAGGCTGCAGTTGCATGGATAACACCACCTGACTCTACACCCTGAAGTAAACACCTGCTTGCTCTCCCTTATTCTCCACGTTTTTCATTCTCCAGTATCCCTAGAAGCAAGCCACACACCTGGTAGTTCTGATTTAAAAAAAGGGGGGGGAGGAGCAAAAAATACTAGTCAGTATTCTGTTATGAATAGCTGTTTAAAGAATTGTTTTTCATGGCTTGAAAAAGTCACTTGTCAGTTCTCTTCAACACTTTGGACTGTGTGCCCTCCCAAACCACAGCTTTTATACCTTTGAATATACTCCAACAATATGTTCATACTAGTACTAGGGATAAGTAGCAGTGATGCAAAATGTTATATAAAAAGAATTGCTATCAGATGGAATGGTTTACAGTGTTTTCATGCAAGGTTTATGACTTATGTAAACTTGACTTGAAGGCATTCAGGTAACCATCTATGCTTATATTTGGGCACAACTTCTAGCCAAGTTCTTTGCTCATGCAAATTGATGTCTCTGAGAATTGCAAAGCAGTGCACACAAGAACACAAAGTTACAGTTTTCTTTTTGTTCTTCAGTTTTTGAATTGCTTGTTATGGCATATTGTTTATCTCTTGTTGCACTACTGTGACTTTGATCAGCAGTATTCTAAGATGTTTGTTGTTTTCGATGGGAGAAGGAAGAACTTTTAAGGCATGCTAAGTTTAATCTAAACCATAGTTTCTGTGAAAATCTTGGAAGTTCTGTGGTAAATGCATCAGGTTTTATTGCTTTCCATTTGACTGTTTCTGTTTTCTGAATGCCCTTCATGAAGTTTTAAGGCTGAAATTATTGTTACAGGTATACTGTTTGATGCCTTGCATAACTGCATAGCATACTTTATGACTTCCACCTATACAGAATACTTGTTGGTGATGCTGTGTGGGATATAGTTGAATGATAAAGTGATGAGGTTACATATTCTGACTTTCCCATGTGCTTTGAATAGGGAATGCCACTTGTGCACTGGGGACCTTTCAGAAACAGAGAGACCCCCAAGAACCTGTGCAAATGGCCAGTATGTATTAACAATGGCATGGATTTTACTGGAGTCCTGCAAATGAACCATCTGAAGTCTGTTACAGTATCACAGTATGTCAGGGGTTGGAAGGGCCCTAGAAGATCATCTAGTCCAATCCCCCTGCCAGAGCAGGATCACCTAGATGAGGTCACACAGGAATGTGTCCAGGCAGCTCTGGAATGTCTCCAGAGAAGGAGACTCCACAGCCTCCTGGGCAGCCTGTTCCAGTGCTCTGTCACCCTTACTGTAAAGAAGTTCCTCCTCGTGTTAATACTAAATAAATTTCTTCATTTATGTGAAAGACCCTTTCATTTTGATCCCTTCCACTGCTGTTAATGTATTCTAGCTTTGCTGATGTTTTAAGTTTTTGTTATATGCTAAGCATCAAATGACAAAGAACTATAACTTTCTGGAAAAAAGGGGGCAACCATAGGAGAATGTACTTCTTTCAGCACAAAGAAGGGTGTCCTATGTGTCTCATTGCTGAGTTGGGCACTACTACCAAGGAAACTCATATTACTGGGTGGTTGTTCTTGTCGTGCTGTCATGTGCCTGTCTCAGCCTGTTCCACTGGGCTACAGGAAGCTGATCTAATCGTAAGCCTTACAAGGTCATATGAACAGAGCACATCTGATGTTTTCATATCTTCTGGCTCTGAGAACTGAGATGGGTGTTTTTGCCTGGAAGGATCTGTACCGCACTGAGTGCAGTCGTGTTCCTGACCTGTGCTCTGTTAATCAGCCGTGAGTGAAGTAAGGAGAGGAGGTTTGGGGATGCAAAGAGAGAGAGGTGTGCCATCATCCACTGGGTTGCATGTTTGCCAAGATAGGCCTCCCCTAGAAAGCATACTGTTTGTTTGCAGGACAGTACCACAAAGCCTTTAGCCATTTCCAACTGTAACATACAGAGGAAATGGGAAGAAACATAAGACATGGCTGCAGGAATTAATAGAGTTTTTTCTGATACAGTAGCAGAAATAACAGTGCAATGAATGAAACCTTTCATTGCTATGGTACCTGGATGCTCAGTCCTTCACATGTTCATGGAGAATACGTACTTTGCTCTAGAGATACAAAGACAAAGCAGAAGAGCTACTGAGTGATTTGTTCCAACAGTAGGAAATAAATTCCAGGCATGAAATTTTTGAAGTCGGGACAAAAGAAGTTATATTATTTTTAATTCATTTCCTAGCCTTACAAGAAGCCTCTAGAGCAAAATGTATCATATTTAGCAGTATTTCCTGACATGAACCTCAAGAGCCTTTTGGGGTATAAATTTGCTATCAGTATTAATATTAATATGTCTGTATGTAATATATTTTGCATGTTCTGCACATTTTTTGCCTCTGACCTCCTGTTCAATTTGTTGTTGGATTTGAGAGAGTTTGCAGACAAGATAGGATGTTTGTGGTGCTCAGAATTTTCTGACTGCCCTTAATGCAGAAATTAAAAGCACTGTTGCTTATTACTGTTGCAACAGGTAGGCTCTTCAGGTGACCAGGACCATATTAAAATCTTTGAGCTATGATGTTAACACATCTATGATGTTAACACATTTCAAAAGAAAAGCTCCTGTTAAAAATTTAGATGTTCCCTCAGGTTCTCTCTGGTAACTTCCATCAGGAAGGTGAAGAACCTCCTTGAATCTGACAAGCAGCTTGTAAAACCCCTAAGTATTCAGAGGTGTGATGCTCTGCTGAGCATATACAATGAAGCAGAGAGTCCATTTGTCTGTCCTGTTTCTCTCCCAAAGACTCCCCAACACCAAGCTGAGCTGGGGCAGCACTTATCAGTGATAACTGTGCATTCATGTTCCTCAATTCTAGCTGAAGAAGATATTCAGAAGATAATTAAACAATGACAGCTGGCATTAGATGGGCCAGGTCATGAATTGTATTTGTCCTCTTGGAATTAACTATTCCATTGGGTTTTTTTCCCTGCTTTTTCAAAGTGATGAATGTTTAAAAAAACAGCAACACAAAAGAAACAAATATTTGGCAGATGCACTAGTCAATAGTGGCGTAAATTCTTGGTCTGAAAATACACAAAGATTAATTATGCATTCAGTAAAACATTTTTCAGTCCTTTTTTATTATTAGCAAAAGATGAGAGCAGTACTAAAGAAATTAAGTAACATACTGGTTTTATTAATGATGGAATTTTCTCATACACAAAATCAGAATATTTAATTTTTCAAATCAAACTGACATCTATTAGCAAGATGGTATTTTGAATATAGCACACACCATAGCAGCATATAAGGCATCAAGCAACTTCTCAAAGTCCTGATAAACTTCTTGTTAGAAGGCTGTGCAGCACCAAGAGCAGAGGAAATGGCTATGTGCATAACATGCCTTGTCATTTCATGTCCCATTTAGAAGCCCTCAGAAAGACAGAAGATGAAGAATAGGTATGTTAGTTGTTTACTGGAAACTATGTACATTCTGTTAATTTTAATTCAGAAGCCACCCAATTTCAAATGAGATTTGTGTGAAACAAGTGTGTAGGTTATCTCCTGTCATGGCAAAGGCAGTGGTGGCTCTGGTGTTGTTTATTTTTTTGGATGGTGCAGGGAAGAAGCAGTCTTTATGCAATGTGAAGATTATTGTCTTAGACTTGGAGTGCATAGCTTTAAGAATAGTTTACTCATTTTTCAAGCTGGTCAGAATGCATGAAATCACACTTTTTAACTGTACAATGGTACTTAAAGAGTTGAAAATGCAACACAGGCCTTACAGGCTGAGGAGTCCATACTGTAGAAAGAGAAAAAAAGGTGAGATTAATAATAAATGCTAAGCACTGGAAGTCAAATGTATTCATGCCATATCACAAAAGCACAGAATCATTGTGCTGTGGTTGGAAGGAACCTCCAAGTTCAACTCTGCTATTAAAAGTAAGGTCTACAGGATCATATTGCTCAGAACTGTGTCCAGTTGGACTTTGAATATCTCCAGGGATAGAGATCCCACATCCTCTCTGGAACCCTGTATCAATGGTTGATCACCCTTCCAGTGAAAATATTGTTTCCTCTGTTTAAGTGGAATTTCCTGTATCTCAGTGTGTGTCTCTTGCCTCATGCAACCAATCTGAAGAGTCTAAATCCATCTTCTTTCCTACTGCCTCAGTAAGTATTTGTATACATGGATAAGAGCCCCTTAAGCCTTCTTTTCTCTGGGCTGAACAGTGCTAGATCTGTCAGCTGTTTCCCAGGTGACATGAAACTGCATTTCCTGGCCATAAACATGCCTGGCTTTTTTACCTGTGTGCTTTGATCCATAGAGTGAGGATGTCTGACTCAGGTGTGAGACTTACTCAGGTATATGTGCCAGTAACTAAGAGATGCTTGAAAGGTAAGTGTTGTGGCCAAGAAAAAACAAACAAACAAACAAACAAAAAAAACCCTAAAACCTAGTTAGAATTCTTGCACTGTGTTGTTGACAAGAGATTGGAAAGTTCATTCTCCAGTTATGCAAAACCCACATAAAAGTTGGAAAAGGGTGAAAGACAAGTGGAAGATGACTATGTTCAGAGAGGGTGACACTGTGGAAATGAGATGAAGGTTGAAGACAGAGGGGATGAGAACAATAGGAATGAAAGGGTAAATGCATAGATTAAAGATGTGATTTTGATGACCCACCCATTGTTTCATAGAATAATCATGGGAAAATAAGTGCTAGAGCTAGTATATTATTTAACTGAAGTTAAAATTACTGTAATACAAGACTAGACCAGCATGAAATCACTGTATTTTAAATACTTTTTTTTATTATTTCATTTTGGTTATTATCTTCAACAGCCTATTACTCATGGCACTATTTAAATGTCCTGTTTCATTCTACAGAGATATATTTTCCCTGAAAGATGAATGCAGTTCCTACTAGGGGAATACTAATGGAAAGCTTCTATGTTAGTTAATTTCTTTTCTACAAGCAACAGCTCATTTTCTAGAGCTTTTGTAGCAGTGTAGAAGGATGTAGTGAAAGGTAACAATTGGAAACTGAAACATCTAACTGTGGAATATCTTTTACATCCTCTTCTGAAAGGGGCAAAGAAACATGAAGAGGAGTTAAGATTTATTTGAGTGGAGCAGTGAAAGTAGTGACGTTCAGTGACCAAAAGAAAAGGTGGTGAAATCAGACCTTTGCTATTTTAAGAGAGGGAGCAGAGGAGGTAAAACCAGCTCTTTTATGTAGAGGAATAACATTTGTGTCATGATTAAGGGGAACAGTGTTTGTCACCTTCTAACTTTGCATTACTCTTGAGAGATGAACAACTTCCTTAGGGATTGCTCAGGATTCAGGGATAAGATGCTTCAGTTCCACCAAAAGATATGTTTAATCCCAGTACTGTTTTGTTGTTTTTTTCTTTCCAGAATATTTCTTTACATAAAATTTCCTGCATATTTGGACTTTTTTACCTTAAGAAATGAGGAAAGCAAAGGGGCCTTGAGACTAAGGGTGAGCTTCAGAGAAAGTTTTAGCATTCCCCTTTGTGAATGACATGCAGTTCTGAAGCCACTTGTGGAAATTAAGACATACTGTTTTAATATTCTGCTGAATATGTAGGTCAAATCTATGCAGTGTTTTTGGTAATGAAGTATAGTTTATTTATTTTAATATAAATTTTAGCAGCAATTATGGCCTATGTATAGTTGGATTAGTTCTGTAATATAATAAAAAGGTAATGGTTTGTTTTATAGTGAGTAAGTGATCCTTTGGGAAAAAGAATCACCATCTTTCTATTTAGGACTCAACCAATGGTGTATAGGTTTTATGTACTTCCTAGCATGAAAAAAAAATCAAGTGTAAGTGGTCTGCTGAAATACCAAAGCTGAATGGCTTCTTGAGGGAGGGTTCTCCGTTTTGCTTCTGAGGTGCAGTGGTGGTTCTTCCCAATCTATGACAGGTATCATTCCCTTTGTAGCCCTAGAAGATACACAAGGAACAATGTAACTTTTTGATGAATGCTCAGATAATGTTATTTTGAATGCCAGGTTCCAACCTAGACCTTTTAAGGCAAGCTTCTTCTCACAAGGATGCTGTGGCTGCCTGATGTCATCTAAGGCTTAGTTTGTAAAGTGAAACAGATTAACCCATTTTAGTTTGTTTCCTTTTAGACAAATATATTAATAGCCAATTCTTCATGACCAAAATCTTCTTCAAAAGGAAAACACTGAGTAAGGACAGAGATCAGGCCCAAGTTCAAATGTTTACAGATTAGATGCAGAACATGTAATAAGTCAGTAACAAAAAGCCTTTGGCAACATCATTGCTGTGGCTCTCAAATGGATCAAGATGGTCTCACATGTTACTCATCCTCTGATTTTGTATTACAAACTCTATGTTAATACTAAAACCACAGAATTTAAAGTTTTAACTGTTCTTGTGGCAGAACTGGTAGTATTTCATTTTGCCTTACTGTAGCAAATTTCTAGAGGAAGATTTTGTATGACAACTTCTTTGTTGCACAAGACTTCATTTTTAAATTGCAAGGATTGTTATTGGCACAGAGAAAATGGTGGCTCTGCCAGATATTTGTACACACTAAATGGAGACTGAATACAATACAGATGGTAATAACCTTTTGCTAATGTCAAAAGAATGTTTTCTTTAAGATCTGAAAGGATTCCTGAAACTGACCTATCACTCCTGTGAAGGAAGTATAATCAAGAAGATTAGTACCAAAATGGTAAAAGACAAGCTGGTTTTAGTGGCCCCATGCATTTCTTTGCAATTATCAAGAGCATTAATTGTTTTGGCTTTTTGTACTTATCCTTTGTTATTAATTTATAGTAGTAACCAAACAGACTGTGTTCTCAAACAAACAGGTCATTCAGCACCTTATTTTGAGTTATGGCTGCTATTCAGTTCCATCTGATGGTTAAATCAGAAGCAGATGTGGATACTCATACCAAAGAAACAGGTTCTCATGATCCTTTTAACTTCCAAGTACTGTTTAGTGGGCTTTTAAGCTTTATTTGTTGAAAAACCTGACAATTTATGACAGCAGAGCCTTGCCATGAAATCATCCTTGTGTAGGTACAGTTGGTGAAGTTGATGGAGGCTGTTAAATACATGGAATGACCTCTGTTGGTGCTTACAAGTTTAGGGTTAATGAACAGACAATTTAAATTATATGACATTTCTGTTCGGGGGGAAATGGCTTTCAAAATGCCTTGCTGGAGAGGGAGGGAGAGAGATATCTTGGAATAGAGGAATGTGAGTCAGCATTAAAGGAAACAAGAATGATGTGAAATGCCACACAATATTGGAGAGAAGAGGCAGAGCAGTGCAGAGTGTTACCTGAGTTGTCAGCAGATGGTGGCCTGTCCCTTATTGTCACTGCCTCTCCTGTTATACAGCAGGGATTCTCCTTCTAGACTTACAGCTGCAAGAGGTGAAGGTCAAGCTGTTCCATGCCTTTGTTTTGTTTTAATTTCTAGGGACGATATGTAGCAATCCTGTCTGTTCATCTGTCTGTTTCTCTGGTCAGATCCACTGGTGCCTGAATTCAAGTCTGTCAGGTAGCAGGAAGACAGCTTCATTCTTTCACAGTGTCACAGTATCACAGTATGTCAGGGGTTGGAAGGGACCTAGAAAGATCATCTAGTCCAACCCTCCTGCCAGAGCAGGATCACCTAGATGAGGTCACACAGGAATGTGTCCAGGCAGCTCTGGAATGTCTCCAGAGAAGGAGACTCCACAGCCCTCCTGGGCAGCCTGTTCCAGTGCTCTCGCACCTGCACTGGAAAGAAGTTCCTCCTTGTGTTAATACTAAACCTCCTGTGGTCCAGCTTGCTCCCATTCCCTCTTGTCCTACCATTGGATGCCATTGAGAAGAGCCTGGCTCTCTCCTCCTGACACTCACCCTTAACATATTTATAAGCATTAATGAGGTCTCCTCTCAGTCTCCTCTTCTCCAGGCTGAAGAGACCCAGCTCTCTCAGCCTGTCCTCCTCGGGCAGATGTTCCACTCCTTTCATGATCTTGGTGTCCCTGCACTGGACTCCCTCCAGCAGCTCCCTATCCTTCTNCAATCCATCTCACTTCACAGTCTCCCAATCCACACTTCTTGTTTGGCAATGAGGATACCCTGGGAGACAGTATCGAAAGCTTTACTAAAGTCGAGAAAAACCACATCCACTGCCTTCCCCTCATCTATCCACCTAGTTATTCCATCATAAAAGGCTATCAGATTAGTCAAGCAGGACTTCCCCTTGAGGAATCCATGTTGACTGCTTTCTTACCTGTTAGCTCATTTTCTGTCTGTGGGTGAGAGAAGTGCTAACACAAAGAAGAGGTTGCCATTTCAGATGCAGAGGACAGAAGAGCTGTTGGCTGCTTGCTTTATTTTAGGGTCATGTAGCTAAGGGATATTTGCCCTTCAAAAATCTTTCCCACTCTCTCTAACTGATGACCTGCATTCTTTAAGAGGGCTTAGTAAGCTATTGTTCACAGGACCTACAGCCAGGAAACTTTTCTTGATCACATGGAAAGACATAGAGTTTGTGTGCTCTGAATAGCAATCTTAGAGGGCATTGGTGGGATTGGATTGGTGATGAGTTTTGTAAAGCAGAGATCCCTGCTAATTTACTAACCAGAATTAAATAGTCCTTTCTGATATCCATGTTGTCCTGGCTTAAGCTAGTTTGTTCACTGGCCATGAGACATGTCCCTGTATTTAGGGAAAATATAGAAGTTTGATTGCGACCTGTTATGAGTATTCCTTGCTGAAAAATAAGGGCAATGTGTAATGTCATCTACTAACTTCCTTTGTGTTATGTGCAACTTTGTGCTACACAGAGGGAAACAGTGCTGAAAGGATTTTACTGAAATTGCAAAGCCATGTCCTGCCAAAATTAACCTTTTTCCCTCCTCAATACATGTTACAACAAAATTGCAAGTTGAAGTCATGTTCTACTGGAGCAAGCTGCGTGCAGGTGGGATCTTCAGAGACTTGCACTGGCAATCCCCATTTTGTCTCCTAACAAACAACTGTGTAACTTGTGGTTTCTTCCTGTTACACAAATTCCACAACTTGCATGTATTTGGGGCCTGTTTTTCCATCTTTATTATAAATGTGATTTGCAGAATGAAAGTTTCTTCAGCAAAGCTCAGAGATGCTACAGTTGCAAAAAAACAGATAAGTATGGAGAGAACATATGTTTTTCCTCATCTTGTTTTTCAAATTAAAAACCATTTTCTCTGAAACAGCTTGAGACAAACATCCTGACTGGAAAATTTCAGCCTGACTCAGTTAAGAAGTTGGAAAGAAGCTTAAGTGGCTTACATTCTGTTTTAAAATAGCACAGTTCATGCTAAATATGTTAATTATATGTGTAATCATAAATAGCACTACTCTCTTTATGCCTGCAATGCCACTTGTCTTAGAGCATCCAATTCAGAATGCATTTTGAAAGGAAGCACTTATATTTTTTCCTGCTATTTATTTTCATACTGTCTTTTGCCTTGTCTTTCTTTTCCTGATTCTTCTCATTCTGGTTTTCCACTTCATTCTGGTTTTCTACTTCATTCTGGTTTTTCACTTCATTTTGGTTTTCCACTTAGGACTTAAGCAGCATGAGGAACAATAAGCTTGGTCCTTGAAGAGTGTTTGTGTCTGCAACAGAATTTGGTTTCACTCCCTTTGGGTTTTGCATACAAGTACCAATAAAATCAAGCCCAACAGCAAAACATTGCTTGGTACTCTTTCAGACCATAGTGCCAGTGGACTGTTAATTTATGGGTTATGTAGTTGTTTTTGTTCAGTATGTAGCTAGTTTTGTTTAGTATCTACCTGAAACAAGTTAATTCCAAATCAAAATCAAATTTTCCTGAAATGTGGCCTAGCTTACTGAAAGAGGTTATCAAATCCCTTGAAAGTTCTTTGGACTAGATTAACTTGTAAACTTTTGATTGAACTCAAAACTAGACTATTTTACTTTCTAAATCTGACTTCAAGATTTTGTGACAAAATTACTCAGCTTAGTGCATCTCTGGTTTTTGAATTTCTGTTTGTGAAGGGTGGCCTAGATACATTTACTGCTTATCATGCGATGACATGATTTTTGGAGTAACACTTAAAGTATGGACTGTTGTATTGATTGTAGTATGGTACAATCTATTACTGGACTGAATGTGGTAGTAATTTACATGCTATGAAGTTGAAAGTCTGCATCTAATTCCTTCAACATAAGTTCACAAAGGAAGAAGAAGGTACACCTTCACAATCCTGTGCTTTAGGGCCACCTGGCCAGGAGGAGATCGGTGGTTGTCCCATTTTACTCACACTGTGACAGACTGTGACTAAATAAGAGAGTCATCACTCCACAGGGTGCTTTCTACTTCATAGATCATTAACATAACATTTTTGCAGGTGCTCTGCCTGTCGTCCAAGAACAAACAGGGACGAATGGAGAATGCTGTGCTGTGGTTAAAACGGCCAACAATCCAAATGCTTAGTAGAAGAGTAACAATAAAATAGAAGTGGGCCTTATAATTTAGTGGATCAAAACATAAGATGACTTTAATAAAGTGTTACATCATATTTGTTACCTCAGGTTTGCAAGAAAAACAGAAAGGTATCACCAACAGAAAAGCAGTTGCCATGGTGGGAGGTACAAATAGAAGGTTTTTGTTCTCTTATGAGCAAGCACTTTGCAACAATAAAGAAAACTGAGTGTACCTTTAGTCACTTGTTTTTCTTTCTTCGACAGGTTACCTGGTTAAACTTCATTAACTGTTGTCTCTGACTTGACATTCAATCCTTGAATGCATGATGTCATAGGAAACTAATGATTTTTGTCATGCTTCAGGTTTTGTTTTCCATGCATAAAATTACATTTTTAAGGATTGCTTGTTTTTTAAGGTTCCAGTTTCCTAGTGCTAGTAGTGAAGATTCAGTAGCTGACTGTAGGAGGCACGCTGGGGATGCATTTAGAGAAGCAAGCCACCTTGTGCGTGGTCATACTTTTGAAGCTTGTTTAGTAGGAGATAATTCTATGCTTTTTATTTATTGTTCACTAGCCTGGCAGTGAGTAGAAATTTGTTTCTAACTAATTGCTGTTCTCTACTGTTTCTAAAACCCATTAAGTTTCCCTTCATAGTGGAAGTTTTATGAGGCATCATCAGGCACAAGTATATTTGTTTAAAGCTAGTGTTCCTGACAGAACCTCTTCCATCTCACTACCTTATCCCTCCTACTGATGCATGTGTAGGTACATGATCTGTGGCATGTTCCCTGTCTATGTATACACTATTCAATTTCTTTGGGGCTTACTGGACAGATACTTCTTTTCCGTTTGAGCAGAGAGAATTACAAAGCCACTGTTTTGTTTTCCAGAAGTTCAGTAGATTTCACCCTTTAGACAAAGAAATGGTGGAGGGAAGGTGAGAAGAAATATGTGGAAATAAGAAATTCCCAGGCTGAGGCGAGATGATCATAGTGGAAGCTTTAACTGCTCCTAGATTCCTTATATAAAGTTAATACTGTTTGTGAGAGGTTTTTTCCAACGTTTTTATCTGTGGTTTTGACTGATTCTTCATTTTCATTGATCTGTCGGTCCCTACAATCTTTTCAATAGATATGTGTAAAATTTTTTGAGCAAAATAAGCCTCAATTAAATACTTTTTGAGCTGAGTTAACCCTTAGGAACTGTAGAGGATTCATCCATGAATTCCATACTGAAAACCATGATGATAAGAGTGGATGTGCCACCATTTGCAGCATATTTGCAGCACATTTTCATGGTGGGTTTTGGTGAGTTTTCACCTACCTTGAATGGTCAAGCTTTCAGTTTGTAACTAAATGGCATTCAAGTGCTGAACTGAAGACGAACGTGGGACAGACTGGCACCTGATGCACATCCACATCACCTCCATGGCACTGAGACAGTTGGCAGCATCTGAACTTTGGTCCCTTTGGGTCTTGCACTAGATTTTCACTGTTTGTGTTAGCTATTCAGACTGCAGCCTGAATGAAGTTGTGGAAGCACTGGTCAGGATCATTGCTGTTTGATGCATTGGTGACTTTATCAGTCAATGTGAAAAGTGTCTGATTTCAGATCATGGCATGATGTCTGTGATATTGCAGACCATCTGAAGTATGACTCAGTGGTTGGCCTTGTTTAACCACAGGCTCTACTTGCAGATGGTTGAGCTTCATTATTCATTTCATTATAGTGAATGGTCTTGCAAGGACTTAATTTAGCTGTGTAAAGTGAGTAGAAGGAGCCACATCATGGAGGAAGTAGTGTACAGATCAAGTGCTGCTAATCCTTTGCTGAGGTGTGCAATTTCATTTTCTCTTCCAGCAAATACTACGACATGCCCGTGGAAATGCCACCAAGGTCATATTTCTCATTACTGATGGATACTCTAACGGAGGAGACCCAAGACCCATTGCAGCATCCTTACGTGAATTTGGAGTGGAGATCTTCACCTTTGGTATATGGCAGGGAAATATCCGAGAACTGAATGACATGGCATCCCACCCAAAAGAAGATCACTGTTACCTTCTTCACAGTTTTACTGAGTTTGAAGCTCTGGCACGCAGGGCTCTTCATGAAGGTATTTAATGTACTAACCTCAGAAGTCTACAGAGAGCAGAGAGGTCTGAAAAGAAAGATTTCCAGTACTGTCTTGTAATTACATTTCATATAGTGTTGATTCCTTTTTCTTTTTTCAGCTCTAATTTTCTAGTAGAGATGTGTGTTCATTATTTGTTCCTGAGGTAAAAGAATAAACTGTTTGTTTAACTAACTCATTGTCAACAAAATGGGAACCAAATTCTCTTCCATGGTATATATATACTTACCTCCAGTCAGCTCTTCATTTTGTCTGCGAAGAACAGACTATAGTCTTGGGCCAGTGTAACTTTTGCTTGAATAGGTGAACCTTTTAGTTAGATAAAATTGTTGTCCAGAAGAGGCACCTAATATACACCTTAGGACTAGCCTTGATACCTGTTACTATTTTACACAGCAGCAAAACATAGCATGTTCAGAACTGATTTACATCTCTGTGCGTAAGGGTAAATATAATTTATGTTTATGACCCTATATATTCAGGAAATAACAAGGGATTGAAAGAGTTTGAAGGGTGTTTTTATCCTTTTTTAAGCTACTGTGTTCTAAAAAAAAAAAAAAAATCTTCCTGAAAAATAGAATAAGTTTAGACTAACAGGTGAGAACACATGACTAGACCTTCCTTTGTAAGCCCGAGCTGCTTGATCGAGGCTTAGAACATGCATCAGACTAGGTATTAGAATTTATTTGCTACATTTAATTTTTAAAAGCATGGTAGTTTTACATAAGTAATGTGCTTTACAGCCATTCTGTTTGTTCTAGGTAAGGATTAGTTGGTTTTTGTCAAGTTTGTCGAAGTAGATATTTTACTTTTCAGTATGACCAACTAGTTATTTGTACCATGACCAAATTCTCTCCTTATGCCAAAGATGGCATCCACCAAAGCCAGGACAAGCTGTCTCAGCAGCTTCTGCCAGGAGTAAGACTACATTCTGGCATTCTTCAGGTCAGATGAAGCTGAGAGAGGTCTTTGAACCATGTGTTTCAGTGAGCCTTCTTCCAGAATAAGAACACTACATTTCTTCAAATTTTTTAACATTGTGAGTGTAGCAAGGATCTCTTTGTGCTGTCATTGCTGCTGCTTAGAGCTGGAACCTACAGTTTTTAAGAAACTTAACAGCACTGGACCAGGCTGCCCAGGAGGGCTGTGGAGTCTCCTTGTCTGGAGACATTCCAGAGCTGCCTGGACACATTGCTGTGTGACCTTGTCTAGGTGATCCTGCTCTGGCAGGGGGATTGGACTAGATGATCTTTCTAGGTCCCTTCCAACCCCTAACATTCTGTGATTCTATGATTTAATGACATAATGTGAGGCTGTGGGGGAACTTTTTTTTTTTTATTTTTTTGTTAATAAATTGATACTATTTCAGACCTCCCTTCTGGCAGCTATATCCAGGAAGATCTATCACATTGTTCATACCTCTGTGAGGCAAATGAAAATTGCTGCGACATCATGGCAAGCTGTAAGTGTGGCACTCACACTGGCCAGTTTGAGTGCATCTGTGAAAAAGGATACTATGGGAAAGGACTACAACATGAGTGCACAGGTGAGTCTTAACTTCTCACTGCTTGGGTTTCTTTGTATGCCCTGAATACGTGGCTAATCTAGCTGAGAGCAAAAAGCTCTCTTTGAGATTATGGCTGTGAACCTGGATCAGAATGCGTTTGAGACTTTTGGAAAACTGGCTAGCTGAAAACATACAACAGCTCTAGTAGTCAAACTCATCTCCTACCTTGTCTCCAATAATAACCCAAAGAGGTGCACAGGAAAGAGGTAAGAAAAAGGCAAATGTCCTGATGCAATACAACTTCTCTCAAATGCAACTCCCTGTAGAGTTTACCAAGTCTGAGGTAATGTCTTTTGCACTCAAGCGCTCTTAGTAAATTTTACCTTCCTGAATTTTGGTGGTTGCTTTTTGAACTTTATATAAACTTTGCTGTTTGGGGAGGGGCTGTTACGTAGATCTTTACAGGATAAATCCTTGGTGAAATTGCAGTCAACTAAATGTTGTGTAATTCTGTCATGTTGGCTTTTAATTACTGAAGAGGGAGAATGCATTTGGGTCATTTAACAGAGAAACTTATCACATTTTGTAAGGTTGTTGTTACTGCTTTTTGGACAAGTCCTTTTACTAATATGGATTCAAAGTCTACAGTTGAAGTTACAATTTACAGTTCTTTACTGTCAGAGAAGGTATGCAGCTTTTATCCCAGAGGGATCTGGGAGTTTTGATAGATAATAAGTTAAAGAGGAGTCAACAATGTGGCCTGGCAGCCAAGAGAGCCAACCAGGTCCTGGGATGCATCAAGCACTCCATCACTAGCCAATTGAGAGAGGTGTTAGTCCCACTTTACTCAGCACTGGTGTGGCCTCACCTGGAATATTGTGTGCAGTTCTGGGCACCAGAATACAAGAGGGATGTGAAGTTGTTGGACAGCATCCAGAGGAGGGCCACAAAGATGCTTAAGGGCTTGGAGGGGAAGTCATATGAGGAAAGGCTGAAATCACTTGGTCTGTTCAGCCTGGAGAAGAGGAGACCTTATTGCAATTTACAACTTCCTCACCAGAAAGGGAGGGCTGGGTGCTGACCTCTTCTCTCTGGTGACCATGATAGGACCCAGGGGAATGGCATGAAGCTGTGCCAGGGGAAGTTCAGGTTGGGTGTTAGGAAGAGATTCTTTACCCAGAGTGCGGTGGAGCATTGGCACAGGCTCCTCAGGGAGGTAGTCAAAGCTCCAACTCTCATGGAGTTGAAGAAACACTTGGACAATGCTCTTAGATACATAGTGTGACGTTGGGGCTGTGCTGCGCCTAAATAGTAGTTGGACTTGATGATCCTTGTGTCTCCCTTCCAACTCGGGGTATTCTGCCATTCTCTGATTCTGTAATTCTGTAAAATTCTGCATATCACAGTTGTCATATGAGGTATTGCCTGATGAGATGTGAACTAAGTGACATAGATATAGGGGTCATGGTTGTGTAGCTGTTCATGAGTGCCACTGCAGCTTTTTTATATGATTTTCATGAGGTAGAGGGTTTCTTGATGTAACTTGACAGAGTTGGTAGTTCTGTTCAGAGACTAGAGACAGGCACGTTTGTGACTAGAAGCTAAACAATTCCTTCAGGAAAAGGTTTAACAGAGAATGTGATGGCTGTATGCCTGCATGAGGGGAATACACTGTGAGATCCAGACTATGCATAAGTACATGATGGGGTAAAGGTACTGTGTGTCACCAGTGCAAGAAAGGGGTGACAAATCCCAGTGTTTGTATTTGGGAGTTGATCAGTTTTAGTAGGCTTCCTGCCAGTTACCACCTTGTGTCTCTGAAGGATCTTTCCTTTGTTCTGTATTAAGAGAAGGAGATAAGCAGGAAGTCATTGGGTTTTGGGTGCAACATGAATGGAGGAATGTAATTAGAGTCAATGTCAGCACTGGCACATTGGATTAGGATGCTGATTTATGTAAGTGGGTGCAGGTTCCTTGTGTGCTTAATTAACTCTAAACAAATATACGCTATTCCATTTTGCTTATTTTCAGGTGCAATTCTCACTTGTTTCAGACAAAAGCAGATTTTCATGTTGATTTTTTCTTTTGTATTTATCACAACCTGACTGCTAAGCTACCCTGGGTAGCAAAGGGCATCATGCAAGATTTGAAAATCCCCTTGGAGTAAATTAAGGTGAAATGGCACCAAATGCCTGATTAAATTGTTACGTTTATTGCAGGCAAGGAGCGTTATAGGTATTTTGGAAAGCTTTTGGTCTCTAGTGCCTTACAGCTGGAAAGAAAAGAGAAAGAGAGAAGAGAGAGAGAGAGAGAGAGAGAGAGAGAG
>VWZO01021270.1:33977-60892 GCA_013396975.1 Bucco capensis
TCTGGAATACTGTGTCCAGTTCTGGAGCCCTTAATACCTAAAGGACATGGTGATGATGGAGCAGGTCCAGAGGAGGCCACGAGAATGATCAGGGGGCTGGAACACCTCTCCTATGAGGACAGGCTGAGGGAGCTGGGATTGTTCAGCCTGGAGAAGAGAAGACTTCGGGGGGACCTACTAGTGACCTTCCAGTACCTAAAGAGAACTTCCAAGAAGGCTAGAGAGGGCCTGTTTGCAGAAGGCTATAATGAAAGGACAAGGGGCAATGGTTTTAAATTGGAGAGGAGTAGATTTAAACTGGACATTAGAAAGAAGTTCCTCACCACAAGGGTGGTGGAACACTGGCCCAGGTTGCCCAGGGAGGTGGTTGAGTTCCCATCCCTGGAGGCATTCAAGGTGAGGCTTGCACTTCACACCTTCTCCCTCCAGGCTGGACTTTCCCATTCTCCATGCAGGTGATAATATTATCAACACTCAAGGTTTGAGACATGAGTCCTTCAAAGAGGTTTTAGGCTCATACAGTATTTCAAGCCAATTTACTCCACCTCAAGTGCCCTAGTGACCTATTGAACAAAATTAATGCATTTCTGCCTCTATAATGCTTGTATAATTAATAGCTTTTCTTATTCCTAAAGATAGGAGGCCTATTATTTTAGTTACTTTTTCTGCATGAAAGGATCTTTTGATGAAGTGAACATAGCTTTCCAGTGCCATGAAAAATTATATAAGCAAGTCTGATTTCTTTAAATGCATACTTTGCAGCTGTAGAGGAAAGTTTCATTTTGACATCACAAGCAGCTGCTTGTAAAATATTTTTAAAGGAGATAATAGGAGATACATTGCAAATAAGCAGGTGATTGCAGCAATCTGCTGTATATATAAAAATAATTGAAGATGTATAAATATATTTTAGGGAAAATTTGACCTGAGTAACTCAAGTCTGTTCTTTAAAATGTGTCTGCTCTGCTCAACTATTGTATTCAAGATAGAGAGAATAAAAAAGGCAACATGTTTTTTAAAGGTAAATCAGCATATTTTGAAATCTTTTGTTCTGAAAAGGATTCCAGCCTTTTTTTTTTTTTTAACGGTTCCCAGCTGAGCATAGTTGTGGATTTGTAAAGCATAAGGAATCTTAAGAATGTATCTTAACTTTTCTTCACTGTATGATGTGCAGGAGGACTTCTGGCAAGTTTACAGTGACAGGACTTACATTTTAATTGGTCTACTTCTAGTTTTTGATTGGTTAAACTTGCAGATACTCTACTAGCCTACGTTTACTTAGTATAGTAAGGCTTTTTTTTGAAGAGTTTTCATTAAGATGAGAGTTTGTTCTTCTGCAACATATCTGTTCTTTTTACTATTTTAGTTATTTTCTGTGGTTATTTTTTGTATGTGCTTTTTGTATGCGTTATACCACTTTACTATTGTTTGTGGTTCTAAATGTGAGGCTTCAGAATAACTATGCATAAATCAGAACAGTTCTTTGCTTTCCTAGTTGCCTGATGGAATACTCTCTAGAAAATCTCCATAAAATAAAATAGGAGCCACATGCTTTGTGCCAAAAATCAGAAATTGGCTTCAATGTCCCCCTCCTGTACTTTGTAATATTGTTGACGATATGCCACAGAAAGAATAGATTGACTGTTCTTGACTTTAAAAAGCAAACCAAACAAAAGCTTCTTGGCCCACACTAGGAACCTCATGTAGCCAGAGACATCTGTGACAATTGAGACAAAGGAAGGGAGAAAGAGGAAAAACAGGGGCAGTATAATAACCAGTCTCAAGTATTGTAGAGTACATAAACACCCCCTTTTCAATAACATTTCAGGGTTTGGGTTTTTTTTCCTTCCTTGATAGCAAATGTCGAGTTTCAGACTAGAGACAACCAAACAAAAATACAGAGGTCAGCAAAAATAAATCTATGATTTCCACTATCTAAGACTATGTCTTCCATAGTCTGTTCAAGTCAACTGGCTGTTCCAAAAAAAGTAAAATAAATGTCCAGATCCCCATTTGTGTCTTTGTTGTCTTAGGAAGTTAGAGACTATGTCTTTAACAGAACTTTTCACGCATTTTTATCAGCAAGACTCTCCAGAGAAAGCTCTTTTTTTAGGTGGCTCTTGGGTTGATGACCATTTAGATTCATGATGATGCAACTACAGGATGATACCCAGAATGTTCATCTTATCAGTTACCTCCTAGCAGAACCACAGTTATTGGGGAGGTCAGGAAACTATTGTCTAACAATCAATAGTTTCTTTTGTCTAACATGTGGACATCATTTTTGGCACCACAAAGTAGCGAGGAAGACGATCTGCAGATGGCAGGGTAGAACTTGTAGAATAAATACTTGTAGTCTATGCTAGTTATTCCTTCCTTTGTTTATTTTTTCATCCACTACTTGAGTATAATTATTGAAGTGTAGAATTTCACTGTATCTATGAGTATTCAGTAGATTGCCTAGCTTTTGACTGAGGAGTATGCAGCCTATCAGTTACCATCTGTACAACCACTGGGGCAACAGTTTTGCCTACAAAACAGCACATGAATTAGATTTGTAAAGAACTCATTCACTGAGAAGACTCTGAGGAAAAGTAGGTCCAGCAAGGCAGGGGAGATTAGCATTTAGTGGTTTCTTGGATTTTGGACCTAATTTTCAGCTGAGCATTTTTTTCCATGAGATTTTCAGTGTTGTTCCTGTTGAGAATGCAAAACAGAATCTGATGTTCATGAGCTGGAGAGCTTTCTAGTTAGGAAAAAAAAAATATATATATAGTGTTTAATATGATACTAGCACTTCTTTTAAGCCAGCCAGGCAGAGCCTTAATTGCAGTGGTGATTCCAATAGCCTAGTCAAAGAAAGCTAAACATTTCTTCTGCTATGCTGCCATGCTTCCTCCCTTCTTTTTGATGGGAGCTTTGACATCCCTGGATGCTGAGTCACCCTTTCTCAGTATTGCTTTTTGGGATGTATTTCTTCAGCTGCCCTGTAGGAGTTGTTATCTTAATGAAGCTTTCCCAACCATCTTGAACTTGTCATCCTAAATGCAGAAATTTTCACTAAGTTTAGAAGATGCCTCCAAGACCCAAGACATCCATTAACAACACTTGCCATAACACACACAATACTTTTCAGCAGTAATTGACAGATGCAGAGAAGAAAGAGTGCAAAAAAGGAAATATGGAAGAGAGGGTGTACAAAATGTCTCCAGCCACAGTAAAATCTCAGGCTAAATTTGCCTGTTGAATCTGAAGGTTTGAGTTAGTTCATAGAAATGCAGATTTTCAAGCTGTTGGAACTTCCTTCCTCACAAGGCAGTGCCATTTCGTGCTTTTCTCTGTTGAATCTGCATCTTAAAACTGGGCAGCAGTTTGTTTTTCTTCTCTCCTTTGTTTTAACTTCTACATCAGAAAAATACTCCTCTGCTCTAGCTTAGCTCTCACTAAAAGGCCTTTGAAAACTGGCAAATTGAAGTGAGGGCATCTCCTTGAGGTGACAAGTGGCTGCTAGTGTGTTATCTTGTAGCACATAAACCTGCAGATCTTGATAACCAAAAAGAAAGCAAATAAATGAGTAGGAAGAACTTGGGTTATAGCTGGCCGAGGAGGTTGGGATGCACATGATTCATGAATCGTTAATTAATGCTTACAAAACCTGAGGAGTTTGCAGAGACTTGAAGTTTGGACACATCTACTGTAGAGACAGAAAAGCTTGACTAGAGAGTCTTTGTTCTGTGTACAGCCCCTGTCAGTCAGTCATTCTCCCCTCTTGCATAAACAGCTTTTAACTACTTTCTGTGACCCTTTTGCACAGTGAGATACCTTTGTATATTTTACTGTTATATTTTTGCTTTTTTAATTTAAAAAAAATGTTTCCTCTGAGTGGAAGCTTCTTCTGTTGGAGCCACTCTTCAGTGGCTTTTTGTCTGTGAAAATACACAGAGGTTCTGTTGTGAATACACCATGTTAAAATGGCTCTCTAGTGAAGAGATGACAAGACAATAAAGCAGGGATCTAAACCAAGTGGAAGGCTGCAAAATAGCCATGACTAAGCAGTGGTGAATTGATGCCTAATTAATACTGGCAAAAACATTCCTCGCTGTCATTCTGTGTATTTTTGCTATTTCTTATAAATCTTGTGTGACTCATTATGGGTAACAATTTGAGCATAACATCGTGATGGTTAAATAGAGAAGAAATGTAAATTAGTGTGTTTTTCTGGTGACGGTATCGTAACATCCTGGTGGGTAACTACACAGAAATGTAAATCAATCCAGTTTTCCACTGAGGGTACTGGAAGACAAGTAGATGAGGGAGGTGAGTATAGGAAGCAAGTACTATAGACAAGGCTGTGGAAGTTGAGTGAGTTAATTATCTTTAAAAAAAAAAAACCCATTCATAATTATTGTTTTCATAAAGATTGAAGAAAATGCCTTTTACAGATATTTTGTATAGACAATAAATCATAAGAGTCATAGAATAGTTGAGTTGGAAAGGGCATTTGAAGGTCATCTAGTCCAAACCCCGTGCAGTGAGGCTACTCTGAGCCCTCTCCATAGATGTTTCCAGGGATAGGGTTAGGACAATTCTTTCTGTGTGTCACTACCCTTACTGCAAAACCTTCCACATCTGGAGGCATGCAGACACGCTCTTCTGGATTTTTTACATTGAAATCTGCTTTCTCAAAAAAATTGTCCCCTGAAACCTAATATTCTCTGCTTTGCTTTTGGAAATTCAAGTAGAGATTCTCCTGTTTGTTCCTATAGGCAGCAAGGCAAAGGCAGAGTAAGAAGAAGAATTTGGATGTTGTATGATTGTATGAAATTCAACCAGGCCAAGTGCAGAGTCTTACACTTTGGCCACAACAACCCCATGCAGCACTACAGGCTGGGAGATGAGTGGCTGGAGAGTGGCTCAGCGGAGAGGGACCTGGGAGTACTGGTTGATAGCCGGCTGAACATGAGCCAGCAGTGTGCTCAGGCAGCACGGAAGGCCAATGGCATCTTGGCCTGTATCAAGAATAGTGTGACCAGCAGGACTAGNTGCAGTACACAATAGAGATAAAATCCTTTGGTCAAGTAATCAAAAGCATAATGTCAGTAAATTCTTTATGCCAGGAGAGGGTAGGAATGACTCTGACAGAGGTAGATATTAGCTTGCGTGATACTACAGTGGTTTTGCTTGCATTTTAAGTGGCTTCTGGCACCCAAGTAGTTTGTCTCCCACCTGTACAATCTGCTTAATGAAGATGGGGCATTTCTGGCAGTGCAAGTTTCTTTTGCTGAATTTACTCCTTGAAGCCTTATGACCTTGTACCCACAGAATGATACCAAAAAGGTTCTTAAGGCACTGTGCATATGACTTGATAACAGATTTTGTCAATTACTGAAGTGTTTCTTATGGTACCATAAAACCTCTATGATCAGCTTTCCCCATGTGAAGCCTTTGATGGGAAACAGTAGCAAATGTTTACTTTTTTCACAGTATACATTTTATACATATAAGTAGGAAAAAAACCTGATGAAGTTGGGACTTTATTTTCTTTCTTTTGAGATCTAAGTATTCATAACTCAGGGCAGATCATGCAGACTTGCTTTGAGGTTTTCCTTTGGTTTGGTGGAGGGTTGTTGATTTGTTTAAGATTATGTGAACCTCATAATTTCCAAAGTGGAATTTTAATCCATATTCAATCCGTTAGAAAAACTCTTTAACAGACTCTAGAGTCTATCAGTGAGTTTTCCAAACCATCACAGAAATGTGGAAGTTTTAACATCTAACCAATGGCTTTGCTTGCAAAATTGTAAAAAAAGGAGATTTTTTTTTTTTGTCAATTTGGTGCACATTTTTTCACCTAAACAAATGACATATGCAGGTACTAGTGCTTTTTAATCATACCCATAGTTTTGATAAGACTGTTGAATAAGAGTATTTCCAGTAGTGCTAATGAGTTTTGGATAAAGTCCTTGGAACTGAATGACTCATTTTTCTCTCTTTTCCAGGCCTTATGTACCAACTTGCATATGTCTTCTGTTGAAAAAGTAAAGATTTTAACTAGCATGACAGCCAATATGAATAATATTTCATTGATAAAAAATGTTTCTAACTCTGCACCATGTAGCTTATTTACTGTGCATTTAAAACTGAACTGTAGCAGACAAAGAAGACCCTAAAACTAACAAAAAAACACCAACAGAAAAGTTCTCAGTGAATTTCTGAGGCAATTCTTTGAAAATGGAAGTTGTAGGATGAAGACATGTGCAGACCAGAAAAGCAAAGGTGTGATTTTTTATGTCTGTATTGCAACACTGAAAACATCTCATCCTTTCCAACTAGATGTCATCTGAGGCTTTAAGAAATAAGTTTCTGTGCCAAAATAGACTCTTTCTTTTGTATTAAGTACAGAGTTATTTCTGAAATAAATCTGATGGAAAGTTGGAAAGTGTTACACAAATTACCTTTTTTTTCCTTATCTTGGAAATGACTTGTCCTGGTCATTTCAGAATGTCATGAAAATAAAGCCTCTGGCCAGAGTTCATGTGTGCAATTACAGGAGAAAAATCAACCATCTGGAGGGCTTGAGAGGAGCAGAAACCATGCTCTGAATAGAAGTAGACATGGCATATAAATAGTCTTCAGCTCTGTGTGCCAATGAGACTTAGGCTCTCCCTGGAGTGCACAAGCTGTCCTTTGGCCACAGTATAACCATTGCAGGTGGCCATCACAATGAAGAAGACTCCAAGTGTACGGCAACAGATAGGTTTAGCCTTTAGTTAAATGACTGTAAAACCTTTGCTGTTAAGCCTGGGCTTTGCCTTGAGTCTCTAGACAGTATAACAAGCAGACTGTCTTCCCTTCTTTGAGATTTTACATGGTTTGTAAGCATCCTTTCCCAACTGTACCTTTGAATGGTCTTGCAGATTTGAGAATCATTTTCAGGATTGGGACTTGCATCATAGCAGACACTTACTGGAATAATTGTCTGTCCATCGAATCCCTTAATGAAAAAGGCTTTTTACTGCAACATTCTTTGGTTACCCCTATGGATTACATGGTGTCATCTTGCCTTCACTACCTTTTCAGAAACACATAGCCAGGATGTTTTTGCAGATACGTGTGCATATTATTCCTGAACTTGTGCCAGTCTCACAAATTAAAAGCAGATATCTTAGGATTCTGTGAGCCATTAAGTAGCTTTTGTCTTAGAGAAGAAAAAATACTTGAAAGAGTGCATCATTGAAATTAGGAGAGAGGTTAAGAGACTTAGAGCTTACTTTAACTACTTTGTCTCCTGTGGCTCTCTAAGGCTCCAAAGCATTACATTTAAGTACTTAAGTCATTCATAGGGCATAACTGTACTACAATTAACATATAAGATTAAGCCTTTGTGCCTGTAAGATGGTGAATAGGTGTTGGGATTCTTAGCATCTTAATGATGCTCCTAAAATCTTGTCAAAGGTGATTCATTTAACCAGACTGGAGCATAGCACTCCTCATGTGACAAAATCAGGAAGTCACTGTGTCTCTGAGCTTAGAGATTGATGGATTGTGTGTGAAGTGCTTGTCACTTGGTCAAACAAATTTTAGCTCTTGGATTCAGTTTCTAGTTGAACACCAAGCATAGGAATATTTTCATTTTATTTCTAAGCCCTTGGCTTATGCTGTGATAGTCACTCAACCTAGGCCAATAACGATTGCAGAATGTGCTCTCTGTAAGAATGAATACTACTCATTTCAACATTTTGAACAAAATTGTCTACTTCTTTTCCAATATGAAGCAAATATGTTGTATAAAATGTGGTCTGCATCATTTTGCAAGGGTTCAGAGATGGTCATCTGTTAATTGCCCTGGGTTTCCTGAGAGAGAGAAGATGTAGAAGCAAAGGTGCACAAAGCTCAAGAGATTATAACCACCTGCTAAATAAGCCATTTGTTTGCAGTTTTTGACCTAAGAATCTTTCAAGGTGTATTTAGCCAAAAGACAATTACAGATGTTCCTTCGATTACCTTCTGGACATTTGGCTACCACCACTATAAGAGAGGAAAGGTAGTAGCAAGAAAGGATGAGATGTCTTTTTTCATGCCTCTCCTGTTCCATCCTATCCAGCAGACTTCTCTGTGCTCTCCATCAAAAGTTGTCTGCCAGGTTCCTCAGATCATTTCACAACCACTTCCAGAGAAGAAGTCCCCTCTCTGTGTCCTCTGCAGCTATGCTTATCACTTCCTTCCTTCTGCTGTGCACATTCTCTATTTTTTTCTGCCACAGGGGTCCAGAAGTACTTCAGACTCTGATACCACCCCAGTAAAGGCAGCAGACAGCAAGAAGAGTATGCTGGAACGGTAAACAACAATAAAAAGGGGGCAAAAGCACATTCAGCTTGGAGCAGAATAAGGGCAAATACATTTCAGGCATTTTGTGATAAGCTTAATTGATCTGCCAGGTACTCAACAGCCAGAATGGATGGGAGCAGTTTGGGTCTGCTGTCATGTAAGAAGCCTAGTTTTCTTCTGTCAGTCAAAAATCTACTGCAGATGGCCCAACCTTCTCAGGCAGAAACAGTGCTGACTTTATGGTGGAGTGTGACTGGATCCCTTGAGAGTGAGAAAGCAGCAACACAGATCAGTTTCATCAAACAGGAAATTGATTTCTCCTGGTTTTGTTGGTGTTTTGATGAAAACAGAAACCAAGACTCTGCATAGAAATGGGAACCTCTTCAGGCCAAAACCCTAGGGTTTCATTTGTTACCATGCAAAACGAAGCCAGACCAGCAACTCACACTTCCAATGCAGATGTTTTAGTGGGAGTGACATGGGAAGGTAGTATGAGGAGCTGAAATTTTATTTTGCTAGTCTGAAATTTATTAAATGTGAAGTGTTTTCCTCCACAAGAATGGGAAGAAGGAATGGACCTTTTTTGGGGGGGGGCGGGGTAGGGGTTGAGAAAGATTAATTTTACAGAATTGTGTGTGATACTATTAATCATATAGTCTAATTACAGTTGTGTTGTTTAGGTATAGTTTGGACCTGATAGGTTTGAAACAAAACCCAATACAATTAAGCACCAAGCACTGCTTGCAGTGTTCTGACTCTGCTCCACTAGAAAAGCTCTGATCTGGAAATAACACATAGGTAGTATTAAAAACTATACAGAGGTAGAGAGAGGAAACCTCATTGTTCTAGTGGAATGCAGAAACACCTACATCTACACGGGCTGGCAATATCTAAGGTTTAAAGGCATGTATTTATATTCTAAGCCTGTATAAAAATGCCTGGAGCTTTGAAGGAAAATGTTGGCCTGTTACTGTGTTTTCTCTTCCTGTCCCTCATATTGTGCTTTGCCCATCAGTGGCCTCAAAGCATGCTGTGAAGTCTATGTAGGCCTGGGAATGGCAGTCTGTTAAAGTCTGCTGCTGTAACTTTAGCATCATGGTAGACAAGCCTAGTTGCATCTTACAGCAGCAACAGTGTGTTTGCTCACTCTGGGGAGTCTAGGCCAGTGTAGAGCTGTTCTAGCACCTTTAAATGCAGAAGCTAGCTAGTTTAAATCTTCTGCATCTTTATTACCTTTGTGGTACAGAAGTGCCATAGCTCTCAAGACAAAAGGTATGGATGAGGGATTTGCCTGTCTGAAGTGCTGTGAAAGTTACCCTTTCAAGTAACTAGGACTAGGTTTTTCTAAGTACAAGAAGGAGAGTGGAAGGCTGAGTAGCCTTATTCAGAGAAGTCTTGATGTCAACACAGAACATAAAGAATGCTTCCCAAACCTCATGATTATACACTAGAACAGCTGAATGAAATGATGCTACTGATTCTTTTGACTTCCATTATTATCTGTCTCACAGAGGTGTTTGTATGAATACCTAAGAATACTCTAGTCCTGTGACCCTATTTCTGTTGTCAACTTAGCAAAGGATATCGGCTGAAAGGAAAATATTGAATTTCCCTCTTTTCAGAATCTAAGCCTCTGCCTCAGCATAATGGGGATCAAATATGCAGTCACTTGCAAATCTCTTCACTTTGATATTTATATCATTGTGACTACTAAAGGAATAAAACACGGATATAAATTTTGCTCTCTTATTTCTGAATGGAGATTCAAAATACAATGCCGTGCAAAATACAACACCATTTTTAAAACATGGCATTTCTGTGAGTACCCATATTCTTCACAAAACTGTCCCAGAGGCAGTGCAGGGGTGGTGGTTAGGTCATGGCACAGGAGCACAAGGTCAAGATCACATGGCAAGGACACTTGGTCTTCATTAGTGACTTGATTTCAGCAATAGCTGTAGCCAAGCTATATTCGTGAATGGCTTTTTTAGATCAACCAGTAGCCCACCTTGTGCCCACACTCCAAACCCATGAGAACTAATGTGATCAAAAAGATTGAACTGAGAAGTATCATAGTAGGCTCAGACACTGAGGGACCCTCTGCCAGTATCTCTTTAATGTAACACTAGCCGATGGTTTCCTACATTCCTACCTTTTCCACTACTTAATAGCAATGCTTCTTTTCAGTACTCATCCACAATAATGACCTTTCTAGCCTAGGTGCCAGAGGAGTTCAGCCAAGAAGCAGTACGTAGCCCAAGAGCACTGTTTGTGTGTCCCTCAGTTCCAGCAGACAAATGAGATCTCACAATTTGCCAGCGTCCCAAATTCAGCTGTCTTCACTCTCCTGATATCTCTTTACTACCACCAGCAGTTCTTCAGCAGCTAGCTGGGTACTTTCTAATATGTCACAGGCAAGAAGACAATTTGGACCCTTAGAACACGTGGGAAGTGCCTTACTACCTTCTTGTTCCCCTGCTTCTTTTGACTACTGATCTCTCAAAGATGCAGGTGCTTGATTACAGCTGTTGCTTGTCTGTTTTTATTCCTCAAGGCTGAACCACAGACAAGTGTTAAAGGTAGCACGTTCAAGGTCTGTGAATATGATGCTGCAAAAAGTTGTCTGTACTGTCTTAAATTTCACTCCCAGTTATGTTAGATACTGATTTATTCTCAGTACTTTTAAGGTCATTTTTGGGAGGCCTCCTACATTGAAATGGGAGGTGCAGTACCTTATACGTTCCTGCATCAGAGAGGCAGTTTATCATCTGTCACTTGCATCCCTCACTGGTTCACAATCTGCAAAGGTGCAAGAAATTGCCAAGAACTTGGCTTCAGCTCGGGAAAAACGAGGGTATTTTAAGACAGCATTAATTATCTTGTGAACGTAACTAATTGGAATCAAGAGCTATTTAGGAATAGATTTTCTAGCTGAAAATCAGTGATTTAATACTTGCAAGTTTTAGGTCCATCGAGCAGTGATGTAATCATTATTGCTGCTTACCTTCTTTATTTTTATCTTCAGGTTGTAATTAAGAGTGTTCCCTCCTTGTTCTCCATCTCTGTGGGTGTAGATGGTCTTGTTTATGGCAAAAGAGTTCAGTAAAAGGCATGCATTTAGAGAATAAAGTAGGACTGGAAGTGTGGCAGGCCTTTTTCTTCCCAAAACATACAAAAGATCTCACTGCCCTTAGGAAAGAGAGTAAGAACAAGGTGTAAAAATAGGTTTGAAGCTGAGAAGATGATGAAGCAGTGAGACAGAGCACAGTTTGACTTTGATGTAGAGGGAGGCTGAGCACTTCACAGTTCTTGAAAGCATCTCACTCTGCTGCTTCTCTGCTCCCTTTCTGGTGGCAGCAGTAGCAGCAGGTTATTCTAGTTTAAACAAGTGCACTTTGGCAATGCATTTGGATGTTACAGGTTGCTATATTAGCATGTTTGGTCAGTCCTGATAGCAAGAAAGGGCCTTACAGACATGACTCACTAGCCAGGGACTTCTGCTTTGTGGGAGAACTCTGCATTGCAGAAGGATAGGTCTTGGCAGAGTGGCCAAGGGTTGGAGAGCAGGTTAGTGCTGTCTTGTGGGAGATGCAGAGGTGTTGTTCAGAAATGTTTTCATAGAAGGAAGCTTTCTGAGGACTATGGCTGATTATTTGGTTGTGGTACTGCAATGTAATCTTCTTTATCATTAATCTTCTTTACCATGGCTTTTAGAGTAGTAAAGTTCACTTTGTTGACAGACACAGGATGTAGTACTTAAAACACATTCCTTCAATTCACCTCTGAGGTGCCACTTTAGCTTGCAACTGACATTGCTTTAGCAAGAGTCAGATTCATCCTTAATGACTTATTTTTGTCTCACAAAGAAATGAAGGGGGAGAAGGACAAGGGAAAATGGGAGAAATGAAGTGAGGAAGCAGTCCCTACTCCATCAGTTTCTCAAGCAAGCAGCAGCTAATAGTGAGCATAGTTGTCTAGTTGTTCTCTCTGTGCTCTTGCTTCCAATAAACAAGACTCTGTTCTGATCTACATGTTTTGATAATTTTTAAGGAATTCAGGAGATCATGTCAGTTTCTGTAAGCGTTTTGCATGAGGAATGGAGAATGGGATTTATAGCATTTTTCACAGTAAATCATGGGTATCAGTGGTGATTCCAGGAATTAAGTAGAAACTGTAACATCAAGATTACAACAGTTTACTGAACTCTGCACAGGGATAGCTGGGCTAGTTTCACAATATGTAAAAAAACAATTGGCAAAAACACCACTTCTTATTGTCTGATTACTGGCCTGAGCCACTGCATGTGCTTCAGCTATCTTAAATTAACCAAAAATTGCCTGGCTCCTACCCTAGGCTGCTCAGTAAATAAACATGGAAATAATGACATATGTTCTCCATCTGCACAGTCATGTGCTGTATCTTCAGTGCTCAGACGTGTTACTTAATAGCATTATAACCACTGTTGTTGAAAAATATATTTAATGATAAAAATAAGAGATGTGGAAAAGAGGCCAAGTTTGGCACCTAATGTAGTAGTGACAGTTTGTTGAGGGTCTGGCAGAAATAGCTTCACTTTCCTGTTTATGATACTTTTACTTGCTGCATTCCCCATCTGTGATTCAGCAACTGGAACTACTCTGATCTGCAGAGAAAGGAGGCAGAAATAGGTTTCTTTTCTTTTTTTTTTTTGGTCTTCATGGTCATATGCACCAGCAGCTGCTGGGAGTGGATGTTGGAGGCAACAGCAGAAAGGAAGCATTTCACATTAGACTAGTAAAATAATTCCGTACCATACAAGGTTCTGGTAATATTTTGCCAAAGAGCAAATTCACAATTTTTGCCTGAATGAGAAGGAGAAAATCTGACTCCTCCTGGATTCCTTGTGCAACTTGGGACTCTCAGGAAGGCAAGTTTGCTCATAAGGTTTATCCAGAGAGTCTTTTTTAGTTACTCTTTTAAGTCCCAAGAATAACTGACCACAGAACAGTTCAGGTTGATGAGTAGGTGAGCACAACTTAAATGGGTATCAAACTACCAGGCATGTTCTTCAGTGTACAAATCTATCAGTGCTGTAGAGCTTGGGGTTGCATGCTTTTTTGATTTCTAAACTCCAATCCCTTATTTTGGTTAAAATTACCTTTGAGGAATACCAGAAGAAAATGATCTGTTGTGTTAGCTGGGTAACATGAGACTCTTGCTCCCTGCTTCTGGAAGAAATTTAGGCTGTGCTGAACAAGTGCTGGCTGAGTTGTGGTGATTTCAGCACGTCACAGGCACTGGAGTAGACTCTCAACTTATGTCTAGCTTCCTCTGGGTGTAGCACTTGTGGAATGAAGGAACCAATTTCTTTTGCCCCTAAAAACCAGCTCAGAATACTGTCTTTCCAGGAAGTTCCACTTTCCACTTGTGGATAAAGGAGGACTATTTCTTGCTTTCCAGTGTGTGCCTCTAGCTCACACAGAAGTTAACCAAGCAGCATAGATTGCAGCCCAGATGGTGTATTTTCACTCTGCTGTTTTATCTAACTGCTGCCACTTGGGATTTGGTCTAGGGATAATTTTCACCCTTTGGGCAACTAGTAACTGCTTATTAGTTCATCCTTTTAGGGAGGTGATGGATTGGTGGTTTTGTTGGTACAATGAGTAATGAAAAGTAAGAAAAAGCATGGAGTGACTTTGTTCCCTGCATCTCATTGGAATCCCCCTCTGCAAATGTGTCCTTTTCTTGGACCTGCCTTTTCCTTCTTGACCCAGAACCCTTTGTGTTAGCTGAAAGGAAGAGTGGAGTTATGTGGTACATGGTGTGGTTGGGCCAAACCTAGAGAATATGTGGCCTCCAGTGCCTTCAGAGAGGACAGGTACTAGATGTCTGAAACAGATATTTGCTTGTCTGTGTGTAACACAAACTAAACAAAATGTCAGGGTTCTTTTAAATGGAGTTTGCCTTCCTTCAGCCTGTCTGTATTTTTTTACAGTTTTGTAAAAGCAAAAATATAACTTCACAGCAAGTATATTTAAATAACACGTAAGTGCATCTAGACAGGATGGCAATGTTCCTTTTCAGTGTTTATGTATTTAAATAGCAGGAAGCTATCCAGAGATCCAGGGCACTTACAACAGTACTATTTAGAGTAGCATGTGCTGTCACATCAGCAGTGATCATTGACTGAGGAATGTGTGTCTGTGATTATGGTAAAGCCTGTGTCCAGAGAAGCCTACTGTATAGCAGTTCTACTCTGAGCAAAGCATTTCCAGAATTGATTTTGTTTTCACCTTTTGTGAGTGGAGTTTTGGACACAAAACCTTCACTTGCACATAAATAAATTAATAATACCTTCTCACGTGGCAAGCTTTGCCAAATTAAGTTGATGTACTAGAAAGATATTTTTGCAGTTTTGGAATTTGTGCTACACTTTTAGCATGATGTGTTTCAGAAATATGTGGGGGTACGAGGACATAAGTCAGTATCCAGTTTCTAAAAATCAAAAGTGCTGGCATGAGCTGGTATCTGTAGCTAATAGGCATGTTTATATTTGCTTTGGATATGCCCTCCAAATGTGTCACCACAGCTAGATTCGATACCTTTGCAAACACCAAGCCTGTAAACACTGTCTAAAATGCCACTGAGATTTAAACCAAAATACCTTCATTCCAATACATGAATGCCATTTCTGTGTGTACACATTGCACAGTCTCTCAGGATATATCTTGGAACTTGGAGCTTGAATGAAACATGTGTAAGCTTCTTTTTAAGTTTCAGTACAGTACCTGGAATAAGGATATTCTTTTTTTCTGTTTCTGAGTAAGCCACGTGCTTTGATACAGAGAAGTTAACTCTCTGTAAAAGACTGTGTAGTAGTCTTTATTTCTATGATTGTGAAGCATAAAATACACTTAAGAGTTCTCTGTCCTTGCAATGCACATGTCATTCAGGTATGAATCTCTTCAAGGTATTCATCATGTTTTTAAGGTATAATGGTGACTCTGGTCTTTTAAAAAGTTTTAAAACTGTGTGTAAATTAGTTTTCTGTGTATTCTCAGTACTGCTTCTATTACCAAGGAGAATATTTTGTGGTCAGAATCATTGCTTTGCAGTAATCTTATCTAAATGTGCTGGCCTTAAGCCTACCCAGAGATGCTCAGTGCAATTGTGACTAATGGATAGACCTCCATGTGGAAGAAGGTCCTTGTAGACATCCTGATTTTTACAACCTGTAATAGCTCTTGGGCTTATATTCTTCAGCAGGCAGATTGTTCCCCACACTATGTATGCTTGGGGTGCTGAGATGGGTTGTTCACTCAGGGGACTACATCTCCTTCCAGGCAACTTTCCAGTTCTTCTGCTCCAAGGGAGGGTATCCAAGATTCTCATTTTTATAGTGAACAAGAAATTTCTGCTCAAAGTTTGTTATGACTGTTTGAAGTGTTTCAAGATCTAGATCATCTCAAAGTGTCATTCCAAATACTGCAGCCGACTTGGTAGTGGAATATTGCAGTTTTAATGTCTCTAAACTCAATGAAAAGGTTTGAGTGAACATCTCCCTCTGAATCACATATAGAAGTTGCAAAGCTCTGACTTCTTTCAGCCTGCTCTCTCCAGTGAGGGGAAATTTTTAAATCTCAGAAAGAGATGGCACAAAATACATTAAATAGGAACAGAGAGGTCATCTAACTTGTTAAACTGCTAATCGTGTTGCTGTAAGAAGGATGCTTAAGGAACACTGACAAAGAGCAGATGGATGAGCAGGTTCAGTGCTATCTGAAATTAATGCAGCACGCATGCTGGGGATAACAGAAGATATTAAAAAGCTGCAGAACATGCTGAGACTTAGCAGAAATCCTTCCCTGATCCCTACACTTAACGGCAAGATCAAGGCTGGGGTTTTTTTCAGTGTTTGTACAAGTCATACATGTCAAATGTTTAACTAAGCCCATTTCCTTGCATAATTTTTGTAACCCTAGCATGCTTTTGGCTCATTTGTTTTTTAATGGCACCATACATGTTGCAAACTGCAGAAAGGTGGATTACAGTATCTGTCAAAGGTACATCTCCTTAGTTTGCCGTAGACATATCATGGGCACAAAATGGCTATTCAAATATACCTACCATATAGGAGACTTTAAAAAAACCCACACACCAGAAAAAAACCCTAAAAACACAAACCAAAACAAAACCCACACACAAAACCAACACCACCTTCTTCAATAACTTAAATCACAGAATCATTAAGGTTGGAAGAGACCTCCAAGACTATCAAGTCCAACTGTTAACCTGTCACCATCATGCCACTAAATCATGTCCTAAGCACCACATCTATATGTTTCCCAAACACCTCCAGGGACAGTGACCCCACCACCTCCTTGGGCAGTTTGCCTCAATGTCCAGTAACTCCTTCAGTGAAGAAATCCCCCTCCAAAAGCTGTAACTTCTGGAGTCAGTCTCTGCAGTAGAGACACACAGTATGGGAAGTGTTTGAGAAGTAGGCATAAAAGATCTTTATGTGAAGGTCCAATGAGATACATTTCGGAGGCCTGGGTAGTCTGATTTTCTCCTGGCCCAAACCAAGTGTTTTTTGGCTTGTAAACACCAGGAAGGATATCCACAGCTGTAGTTCATTGCTTGGTTTAGTAGAATAGACTTAAAAATTACAGAATCCTGGGGCACATTGGTGCCCAGTGTTGACAGAATACAATTGTTACAGCAACAGCCAGGAGATACCACTGTGAAATACATGGAGAGGGCAAAGGAGAGGCAGCATTGCATGCTAGTACTGCAAGACATCCCAAACTCTTTGCTGCAGCAAAAGTGGGAAAGCATCAGGAAGTCTCTGGCTGCTTGTAGCAGTACAAGGATCTTCATTTCTTCCATGACACTGTACATTATCCATGTAAAACATATTTTATTTGGCATGCTCTTGTCACAGGGAATACAAAACAGCCTCTTGTCCCTAGTGCTTCTTCTAACAGAGGGTGCACCTGGCCCTTAGGCAAATCTGATTATGTAGTATCTTATCAAGATGAGAGATGCAGATATCAGTGTAGAATAACATAGCACAAGATAATGTACTGTAACTTATTTGTACTTCCTCATGAAAGTTTTTGCTTCTATTAAGTAAAATAACTAAGCTTTTATAGTCAGACTCATTCGTGGTGGCAGATTTAAAACATGACTGCTGGCAAATACAGTTACCACAGCAGATATTTTGCATACAGGAAGGTCAGAGTGATGTATTTTCTAATTTATTTATGTTCCCAAAACACAGGAAACTTTGATGTAGTAAAACAGTGGGAGAGTGGGCCCACACCTTCAGGCTGTAGTTCAAATGTGAGTTAATTTGAGGTTTTGGTTGTCCTGATGTTGTGGACTATAATTCAAAGTACTTTTAAGCATGCATTGGATCTTCTGTATAACTTCCAACAGACAAATAAAAGTACAAGACTACATATCCAAGGTCAAAGATCTAAATAACTAAAAATCTCTCCGTGTATATTCAGTAACAAAAAGTCAGGAAAAAAGGAAAGAATTCAATAAAACATCCAGTGATCATTTCTTTAGAGGTTCTGTGACCTATGGATTTTTAGCAAAGCAGTGTAAGAATAGGTGTTCTTTGTATGCCCTGATTCTGGGACAGATTCACCACTTCATTATGTTGAATGCAAATCCTTGTAATCAATGTCATAAAAGTAATTATAGTAGCATGAAACCAGTTTGATTAAATGGAGAAGTAGTCTTTCTTTGGTCATTTTAGAAGTTTGGAGATTGAGTTAAAAAGACTATGTGTTTGTCATTTGCATCAAGGTGTCATTTGCATCAAGGTGTCATTTCATTTAGGCTTTACATATAGGGGGAAAAATGACAATTAGAGACTAGAGTCATCATCCTAGCAGTGTACAAATAGAGCTCAGGTTCATGCAGGAGAGAGCAGGATATTGCCTAGCTGGTTCCTGTCATATCCTGCAAAAGATAAACCTTTAATCGGATCCTTCATTAGCATCAAGTGTGGAAAAAAACCAGCTCATGCCAGGGATTACTTTGTAAATGTAGTTAGTGTGGGAAATTATGCATTGAAGAAAATACAAAATCCCTCAAATTAATCTTTGAAATACATGGCGTTTGATTCTCCTCTCTCTTACACTGGGATAAATGAAGAATAATTTCATTTCAGTGACTTAGATACACTAATGTAGTTGGAGAGGAAATTGAGCTAGCCTGCTCTCTCAGGATTTCAAAAGATTTACAATTATAAGACAGACTTGTTTATCCTTAAAATTTATGCTTGTACATTCAGAGACCATATGTCATAGAGTAAAAACCCTTGATTCATGATCTCTGCTTGTTTAAATCCAGACTAGAGTCTCTATGCCATCATGAGTGTACAGTATAGGTGGCCAAAATATTTTTATTCCTACTCTGTGGGTCTTTGTTTCTAGCAAACTTGTGTCCTTCCCAAGTACCTCATTTCAAGATATTTGTTTTTTCCTCTACACAACTTAATTTTTTTTGATAGATAAAGAGTAAGACAGTATGTTCCATTGGTGGCTGAAGAAGTTATCCATCTGTAGTGTTCAAAAACAGAAGAGGCATGCTGGATTTTCTAACAGTTTTTCAGTTAGTTGTATAGTCTAAGAGAGCATAACTGAGGAGGAAAATGCAAGAGGCATGCCGAAGCAAGCAAGTATTATTTCATTCCCATTTCTGATCCAAAGGTTATTGTGCTGTCATTACCATGGACAAAAGAATCTGAATGTGAGTCACTGGTGAATATCTACCCATTTATGAAAACAGTTTGTTGTTGATGACAACTTCAATGTCAGCCATCTTTGTGTGCTTGGGGAGTTTGGGGCCTGTGCTTGTTCGAGTTAGCACACTAATCCCTTCTTCCAGATACCCTTTCATTCCTCTAACAAAGAGGTAATCCTCTGGTGGAACTCAGTTGTCAAGGGTTAGGGCTGAGCTGGCCACTAAACAAGTGACAGATGCTCTCTATTAACCCCTTTGCCTTCCCAAAGGGGGAAGAGAAAGGGAATAAAGAAAAGAGACTTGTGGGTTGGAAAAGAAAACTAAAACCACTTTAATGAAGATAATAGTAACAAAATGAAATATATACAAAACCAATACCAAACCCAATTGCTCTGATGGCAATTATATCACCATCACTACTGATACTCTGGCAGGCACTGGAGAAGTCCCAGGCTGGACTCTGCAGCAGGCAGGAACCAGATTCAGGAGCTGGATTCTGGAACATATGCATCAAGATCAAAGGCAGAGCAGATAGAGTCCTCCTTGGACACTGGCTGTTGAAAAAGTGATGCTTGATCCTCATGATCCCTCAGCTTTATACAGAATATGATGTATATGGAATGGAATATCTAGTTGGTCAGTTGAGGTTCATCTGTCCTGTCAGCTTCTTCCCACAGGTGCAGCCTTTTACCCTTTAGTCCCAACAAGGTACACATGATTTAGCAGTGACCTTGGTCTGCATACCAGTCCATGTATTAACTGTAAATATTGAGCATTATCAGAACTTGAAGCAGCCACTGTCTGTAAAAACATGCTGCCAACTTCAGAAAGTGCAGTTATTTAGAAGAGACTTATCTATAAGAAAAATCACTGATCATGGAGTTCCATAGCTGAATACAGCTAGAGAATATAACCAGTTTAGGAATTCAGGCTTGGAGAAAAGTCTACATAAAAGCCAAGAGAGGATGTAGTTTGTCTTTTTAGAAAGGTGGTGGGAAGCATTTGAAGCATACAAAAAGAACCACGACACTTAGGAACACTTACCTTTCCCAGGAGAGACATTAATAACCATTTTAACAGTATTATTTGCTGCCTGCTGCTTCACTGGGAAGAGTAAATTGTATGTGTAATTTCAGAATGAACCATTTTTGTCAAAGCCAGACTGATTCCAAAGCCCTGAACAAATTACTGTGTTTGTTGTTAAAAATGCCGATGTCATAGAGTAGATGATTATTGGTCCTCAGAACAGAAACAGAAAAGAGCTGCTGCTTCTTCAGCTAAGAGAGGTTGCAAGAAAGAAACAAATTACATTGGGTTTTTGTCGCTTTGGTTTTTGTTTGTTTGTCTTAATTAAACACTTATTTTAGATATCATTTTATATGCCGGGCATAGAAGAGACTAATTTACTTTCACTGGCACATGGAGGGCAGCTTTGTCATACAGCAGGATCCTTGTGATGCTTAACTTGCACTCTTTTCTGTACCTTTTTGGATGTCTTTCATCACTTTGTGGTGAATACCAGTTAGTTTTAACAAGGATGCATAGTTACTTCCACAAAGTGCCAGAGGGAGTAGATCAGAGATTTCAGAGTAATACCTCTGATACTTAGCCTGTTTGGAGGTGATCATCTGAAGCATGAGAGAGCATTTCGAAGAGACCTAATCTCCAGAGAGGAGATTTCTTCACAGAAGAGACAAAAGAAGCAGCAACAGTGCAAGAGGAATGTCTTGGATGAGAAGAGCAGGTGAACTGTTTCTCTGACCCAAAGGTTCCCCTGGGCATAGCCAGTGGGACTGGAAGGGGCTTTCAGATTCCTCTTGGGATAGATTAATGTGACACAGCACCAACGGGTTACTTTGAAAAGTTTTATTATGATTGCTGGGATCAGAAAAGCCATGAGTTTCCCTAAAATTGTTAGTTTTCTCTTAACTTTGTAACATATGAGAGAGGGAAAAAGAAAACAAACAAAGAAAGAAGCAAATGGAAATGAAGACAGATAAGAAGGAAAAAAGTCACCAGCCTGTGTTCCAGCAGTCACTCCAGAAGCTTCAGAGTAGTCTCAGTCCTGTGTTGAGTGTTGGGTCCAGTGATGGTGGGGCACCAGCCGTGTCCCTTTCACCCCTTACCTAAATACTACTGTTCATTTGCATCTGGTATGAGTAAGGATGATTATTCTCCTCAATTCTCCTCTTCTTTGCCACTTGTTAAAATTATAGTGCATGTGAGGTTGTATTTCAGAACTTTCCCCAGTTGGGTCAGTAGTCTCTTGAGAGTCCCTGGAAGTCGTCTTGTCCCATAGTCATAGTGACTGCTCCTTCACCTTTTCTTCTGTGCCAAGTCCATTTCTTCTTCTCAGGTTGAACATTGTGACCACCATTGTTCTGAGGAAGTGCAGAAACCACATCACTGTCAGCACCACTTACCTCTTAATCAATGTTGCAAACCAATGGTCAGGAGCAAAGTCTCTTATGCAACCAAATTGTTCAGACAACATCTCAAACGATCATCCAAATTAAGGCAGTTTACCAGGTTAGCACACTGCATAACTATAGAAAATGGATATTTTTTCAAATGCTTTTCCAGAAGCCCCAGAAGAGAAATGAAAAATTCCTCATCTCTAATTCTGATTTGATTTTTCTACTCTTTTTCCTTCCTGAGATGCTTTCATTAGTACCTTCTGTACATTCTTTACTGCTTAGGGATTTTCATTGTCTTTTTAAAAGAGTGTTTAAAATACAGATGTATGAAGCCAACGTACAGTACCCAAAATCACCTCTCAACTACTAGCCACTTAGTTGCTTTCTTCAAAATAAACCACAGTTGTTCTGAAAAGGAAGCAAAAATACTGTCTCTGGAAGCTATTCAAAAGACCATGCTTCATCTGGAAAGAAGTGCCATGTGAGATGATTTTTTAAGGTGTACTTCCTAAAATATGGTTTATGAAAGTCAGTTCTGCCACAACAGGTGAAGAATAAAGAGGCTGAGGTTTCTTTTGGTTTTATTATCTCTTTGGTTTTTTTCCTATTTTTATTCAGACAAGAGTCAAGAGTATCTAAGCACCTTAACTCACAGAACAAACAGAGCTGGTCCAATATCTACCAAAGAAAAGACTGACATTGCCAGAATTTCTGAACTTCAGGAAATACACCTAAATATGAGAGATTTGGTACAGGGGAACACACCTGGCTATGTAAGGAGGAAAGCACTTGAGGGTGTCAGTGGCTGTACAGCTTTTTTACACCATGCAGAGCTAAATCAGATGGTGCAAAATGACTGTTTTGAGAGGAGGAAATTAGAGGCTGACTTGCAGTCTGGAAGATGAAGTGTGGTCATTAGGAAAACTTGTAGACAGTAAAATTAATTAATTGAGAGCTTTTTTTGGCTGGGCTGTAATATTATTATTGTTACATAAAATGTTTCCTGAACTTTACATCAGGAGATGATGTTTTTCATTGCAAGTGTCTTTGAGTTCTGTTTCGAATAGTAATCTGATTAACAATTCACTTTATCAGCACGTGTTGATTAGGCACTCCTCTGTTTCTCACATCATCCTTGTGAAATAAAGATAATTATGGTAGTTCCCTGAAGAATAGGATTCAAGGCAGCAAGAGATGAGACTTAGATTTATCCAACCAAACTGAAGTTCTCAGATGAGAGATGCCTTTTCCCTATTCGTTTTCCCTGCCTCTGAAGACATCTTCTTAATCTTTTTAAGGCATGTGCCTAGATGCACAATTAAAAATATTAAATGAGATATGAATTAGTGCAAAAGAGTCAGGGAGCAATTGCTTTGATTATTTACCTCATTGTTTGTGGTTCATATATTTTAACAAGTGAAGTGTGTAGGTCGTATACAAGGAACATGAAGATCTGCCTCATCAACACACAGCTCAGAGGCTGGTGCCATCAGTGGAATTTTGGGTAGTTTACTGGGCAGCAAGCTTGCTGATGACAGATGGGGTTCACCTGCCTCAAAGGGGAAAAAGGATTCTAGCTCAGGGGCTACCAGAGCTCACTGAGAGATCTTTAAACTAGATTTCAGCTTGCTAGAGGTGAGCCCAGGGATGGCATGCCAGTATTGACAACGAGATTGATAGTACAACTGAAATGCATCTGCTCAAGGGTAGAAAGGCTCTACAGAGGGATCTAGACAGGCTGGTTCAAGGGGCCAAGGCCCAACAAGGCCAAGTGCCAGGTCCTCAGCTTGGGTCACAACCTCAGGCAATGCTGCAGGCTTGGGGAAGAGTAACTAGAAAGCTGCCTAGCAGAAAAGGACCTGGGGATTCTTGTTCATAGTTGGCTGAACATGAGCCAGCTATGTGCCCAGCTGGCCAAGAAGGCCACTACCATCCTGGCCTGGATCAGAAATACTGTGGCCAGCAGGAAAAGGGAAGTTGTCAGCACTAGTGAGGCTGAACCTCAAATATTGCCTTCATTTTTGGGCCCCTTACTCCAAGAATGACATTTGAGTTGCTGGAGTGTGTCCAAAGAAGGGCAGTGAAGCTGGTGAAGGGTCTAGATCACAAGGCTTCTAAGGAGCATCTGAGGGAATTAGGGTTGTTTAGCCTGGAGACGTGGAGGCTGAGGGGAGACAATACAGCAACAATGGTCTCTAAAACTATCTGAAAGGAGTTTATAGTGAGGTGAGAGTTGGTCTCTTCTCCTATGTAACAAGCTACAGGATGAGAGGAAGCAGCCTCAAGTCACACCAGGGGAGGTGCAGATTGGATATTAGGAAAAAATTCCTCACTTGAAGAATGGTTAAGCATTGGAACGGGCTGCCCCGGGAAGTGATAGACTCACCATCCCTGGAAGATCTTCTCCAGCCCTAAAGATGCTACAGTTTTGTAGTGTGTAATCAAGGGTAGGGCTAGCTTGTTAGTAAGAATTTGTGTGCATTAAACTTCAGTGTAGTTTTGAACAGCAAGGACTTTGACAGAACTAATTTTTTACAGCTCTAAATCAAGAACAACTTTGTGAGGTCAGCACAGATTTTGTCAGTGAAAATTTGGTGTGTCTTCTGAGACTGGGCTTCTTTTCAAGAAGATTAATTGTGGACTTAATATCAGTCCCAGGCAGTCATAGGAGAGACCTCCACTGAGTTTGTGAGCTTCAGTTCACCCCTGTAAGAGCTCTACAGCACTTCAAGTGGAGAATACCTCTGACATAAGTGACACTGGGTGTATAGGTAAAAAAAACCACCCTTAAATTAAAAAGTAAAGCAACAGACCTGAAAAATTATGCTAGCTGTTTACAGTGGATATCCTGAACTTCTTTCTGCCATGTTTTCTTGTGGTCAACAGCTTGTCCACCAGGAACGTACAAGCCTGAAGGTTCACCAGGTGGAATCAGCACTTGTATCTCATGTCCTGATGAGAACCATACTTCTCCACCTGGAAGTACCTCCCTTGAGGATTGTACATGCCGGGAGGGATATCATGCTGTAGGACAAACCTGTGAAGGTAAGTGTTTCCGTCCAGGAACAGCATATCCCTGGAATGCACAAGGCAATGCTGGGATCATTTTGTTACTTGTGTTTGCACTGTGGAGGACTCAGATTGCACACAAGATTTTCTGTGTCATTCCAAAAAAACAAAAAAGTACCAAGATACAAGTCAACCTGGAAATGAATTCTTTTTTTCCTTCAGTAGCCTGTTGCACTCCAGCTAGCATCATAACCATGTTGTGGTTGTTTAATTATTTAGTTGTTCAGTGCCCCGAACTGAAGCCTCCTGAAAATGGTTACTTTGTCCAGAATGTCTGCAATAATTACTTTAATGCTGCCTGTGGGATCCGTTGCAAAGCAGGATTTGATCTTGTGGGAAGCAGCATCCGGCTTTGTCAACCAAATGGCCAGTGGTCTGGATCAGGGGCTACTTGCAGAGGTATGGATGTCATAAGTTTGAAAAGTCTCTTTCTGCTGGATGAGTTTGTTCTTAACAATGTGTTGTGGGGTTTTTTTTTGCTCACTACATGGCTGGGCATGCAGATCTGATCCTGTTAACTCTTGGGTGCAAGAATGTTCCAAGGGAAAACTCCCACTCCAATCACTCCATTTCCCTTCTTCCTAAAGTGGAAGGGGGATATCTGCAATAAAAAGTGCAGAGCAGTATTTACTAAGCCATCTTTTGCAAGTGAATCTACACTCTCCTTCCTTAAAGCTCTCTTCACCTAATTTCTATAAATTTTGTATCTGCATTATGTAAATCCAGCAAACCTACCAAGTAGTCAAATATATAACAAGACCTTACCACATGACAGTTTTCGAATATCCACCAGACTCCTGTTTGGGAGATGTTCACCATGGAACAATTGCATTTTGCTTTCTTACAGTTTCTTCTTATGAAGAATAGAAAAGCTTGGGCTTGAACATAGTCTTCAGGAGAGTTTTCATTGGAGTTTCACTAGGAAACAACTGGCACTACTGTAGGAGGTCACTGTAAGAGAATAGCAGCTGCAAAATAAACAGAAAGTGTGAATGGGAGAAGGCATGGATGAGAGCATCTGGGAAAACACTGGGTTTGGAACTCTTAAAAGTACTTAGGAACACAGTTTTGCTTTGTTATCACTTGTCTCTGCTTGAGGTTGTGTTGTTGATAATTTACAAGAGCTGTATCCCCATGTAGTCCTGTTCTGTATTTCTTCCAAGGAGAGCCTGAAAAACAGGTACCAGCCCTCATCTTCTCAACAGCCATAGGTTGCAATTCAGTGTGTTTAACTTGAGGTGGACACACTTGACATTATTATGCTGATCTAGAAGCTAGTAAATAAGAAGATACTGGCTCCTTCTGTAACTCTTGCTTTGGCCTTGAGTTCAGGGAAAGAGGCAGGATAGATCCTTGGAGGCACTAGGACTTTATGGCACTACAGCAAACACTGCAGTTCTTAAAGTAACAGCAAATCATAGTTGCAAAAGGAGAGATCTAAGCTAAAGAGCAGTACCTCAGAATGTTACTTTACAGCAGTTCATTTCTGCTTGCATTACTTGACTCTTCTTCAGATAGTCCTGGAAAGTTTAGTCTTCCTTTATAGCTTTGAGTGGCAGAGGACAAGTGATAGATAAAGATGAAATAGCTTCAAGTTGTGCCAGGGGAGGTTCAGATTAGATATTAGGAAAAATTCCTTCACTGAGAGCATTATCAGACACTGGAATATGCTGCCCAGGGTGGAGTGGAATCACCATCCCTGGAAGTTCAAAAAATGTGTAGATGTGGTGCTTGGGGACATGGCTTAGTGATGAGCATGGTGGTGTTGGAGTGGATGATCTCAGAGGTTTTTTCCAATCATTGTGATTCCATGACTCTAAGGCAGAAAGGAGAAGCTTTCAATAGAAAATAATTCGTTGGCTAGTACCATGAGGATAGAGAAGCTAGACGTTGATCTCTTGATTTCCCAGCAGTTCAAAACAAAGACTGAAGATGCATGCCACTGTAGGTATAGTGGCATAATGGGAAAGAGCACTGGCCTGTCAAAGCTGTCACACAGTAGCCTCCACTGCAGAAAAAAAATTGAGGGAAGCTCCAGTCAGCTGCAAAGAAAGGATCCTTCATCTTCACTGTCTGTAGAGAAGTGGAGGAGTCTAGTACTTGGAAAACTGTTTGGAGCATTTAAAAATATTCACCTATTAGCTATTGATGCATGATCTTCCTTTAACAGGGAATTTGTCTGGAAGGTGGGGGAGGAGAAAAGTCTGTCTTGATGTTGAGTTAATATCCTTTGAAGGGCTTTTCTTCTGCCATTCCCTATCATACTGAAGACTTCCCATTAAAAAAATATTTTAAAACCCTACCTTTACATGCGCTGGATCTGCTAGTCTCAGTTCAGACTATGAAAGGGAGTTAGATCAA
>VWZO01021270.1:61274-76170 GCA_013396975.1 Bucco capensis
TGTTTTCAAAAAAGACATTATTTAACATCTATTTTTTGGTAGCTTTGAGGTACTTGTAGTTAACTGGTAGTTGTACAGTTAGCTTTTGTTTGGAGCATTTTATTTGAACACTGGCTCAGGGTATCTGCCCATTTATTAATTTGAGGGTGTATAGTGATCTGTTCAGTCCATGTGTCTACTTCCAAGCATGTCCTGTCTCATCAGTGTGCAGAGTAAAGAGCTACAGGAAGAAGTTACCAAGTTGGCTTACTTTCAAGAACTTCTGGAGAGGAGCTTGTGGTTTGCCTCCTACTTGGTGGCCACAAAGATGGGTTAGTTGGTGAAATGCATCCCAAACCACAGCGGAGAAATGGTCCAAATCTCCAAAGCCACCCATCAGCAGAGCTTACCCTCCTGCCAGCAAAGTCAACAGAAGCTATAGAAAATAGTCCAGAGAGAACAGAGTTTGGGGAACTGCAATCTTCTTAATTATATTTTAAAGAAGCAGTTCATTACCCAGAGAGTGGTGGAGCACTGGCACAGGCTCCCCAGGGAGGCAGTCATGGCACCAACTCTCATGGAGTTTAAGAAGCATTTGGACAATGCTCTTAAATACATAGTGTGACTTTGGGGCTGTCCTGTGCCTAAATAGGAGTTNGGTGGTGTTGGAGTGGATGATCTCAGAGGTTTTTTCCAATCATTGTGATTCCATGACTCTAAGGCAGAAAGGAGAAGCTTTCAATAGAAAATAATTCGTTGGCTAGTACCATGAGGATAGAGAAGCTAGACGTTGATCTCTTGATTTCCCAGCAGTTCAAAACAAAGACTGAAGATGCATGCCACTGTAGGTATAGTGGCATAATGGGAAAGAGCACTGGCCTGTCAAAGCTGTCACACAGTAGCCTCCACTGCAGAAAAAAAATTGAGGGAAGCTCCAGTCAGCTGCAAAGAAAGGATCCTTCATCTTCACTGTCTGTAGAGAAGTGGAGGAGTCTAGTACTTGGAAAACTGTTTGGAGCATTTAAAAATATTCACCTATTAGCTATTGATGCATGATCTTCCTTTAACAGGGAATTTGTCTGGAAGGTGGGGGAGGAGAAAAGTCTGTCTTGATGTTGAGTTAATATCCTTTGAAGGGCTTTTCTTCTGCCATTCCCTATCATACTGAAGACTTCCCATTAAAAAAATATTTTAAAACCCTACCTTTACATGCGCTGGATCTGCTAGTCTCAGTTCAGACTATGAAAGGGAGTTAGATCAAAGGCACATTTTAGAGCTGTCTTGTTAATCCCACAGTATTTTGTCACATAAATTAGGAAGGAGTAGTGAAGGAAAATCCCTTTACACTGCTTTGGATTTTGACATGAAACACTCCTCACTTGTTTTGCTAGCTAAAATCTACTGTTTTAGCTATTGGAAACTGATTAATGCAGTCATGTCATGCAATTAACAGTGACCCATGAAATAAACAACTACAATACATGAAAAATTCATTAGGAGAAAACCCATAGCAAACAGAATATACCATTGTTGCTCTTTTTTTTTCACTGGCATTGTGGTAATACTTCTTGGTCATAGAAAATGCCTTACTGGCAAGGGGATGGTTTTGAGTTTGATGCTTGAAACTATAGTCAGGATAACATGGGCTCAGTTACAGCTTTCTGCCAGGTTGCCAAGACACTGAGTAAGAATGAGCAATCAAACACTGAAGAGGCAGAAGCATTACAGCTATGCAGTCCTTCCAGAAGAGGTGGCTATACTTCCCATGTGATGACAAGGGAGTGCCTTCTCTATAGGCACATTAACGTGGCTGAGAGCCTCTTGAGTGCTCTTAATTCATTCAGGCTTCCTCAATAATACTGTAGAGTTTGGTAGCCTTTATTTGCTTTTACCACAGATTGGGTATTAAATGCTTCCATAGAAACCTTAAAAGATAAAACCTATTCTCTTCTGTATAAAGTATGTGTGATTCACCTGTAAAAATGTTTTTCTTACTCACTCTACTACAGTTAAGATACAGCATGTTAGTAAGGTGCTCTAAAGCTCAGAGTGCCTCTTGGAAGGTGCAAGTTTCAAGATCTTTTTTATGCTCTTAAANCGGAGAAATGGTCCAAATCTCCAAAGCCACCCATCAGCAGAGCTTACCCTCCTGCCAGCAAAGTCAACAGAAGCTATAGAAAATAGTCCAGAGAGAACAGAGTTTGGGGAACTGCAATCTTCTTAATTATATTTTAAAGAAGCAGTTCATTACCCAGAGAGTGGTGGAGCACTGGCACAGGCTCCCCAGGGAGGCAGTCATGGCACCAACTCTCATGGAGTTTAAGAAGCATTTGGACAATGCTCTTAAATACATAGTGTGACTTTGGGGCTGTCCTGTGCCTAAATAGGAGTTGGACTTGATGATCCTTGNGTTAAGATACAGCATGTTAGTAAGGTGCTCTAAAGCTCAGAGTGCCTCTTGGAAGGTGCAAGTTTCAAGATCTTTTTTATGCTCTTAAAAACACTGCCTAGAGGTTATCTGTGTGTATGCAAGCCCAACAGGAATAGTACTTTCAGAGAGTAAACATGAGACAGTGGTAATGCAAAGATATATCTGCTGCTTGCTTTTCATCCCTCCCTNCAGAGCTTACCCTCCTGCCAGCAAAGTCAACAGAAGCTATAGAAAATAGTCCAGAGAGAACAGAGTTTGGGGAACTGCAATCTTCTTAATTATATTTTAAAGAAGCAGTTCATTACCCAGAGAGTGGTGGAGCACTGGCACAGGCTCCCCAGGGAGGCAGTCATGGCACCAACTCTCATGGAGTTTAAGAAGCATTTGGACAATGCTCTTAAATACATAGTGTGACTTTGGGGCTGTCCTGTGCCTAAATAGGAGTTGGACTTGATGATCCTTGATGATCCCTTCCAACTTGGGATATTCTGTGATTATTGATGAGAGGCATGAATTATTGAAGCAAAAGGTGCACTAGGACCCCAGCAGGCATCTACACATTTGAGCTTGCTATCATCCAGTTGTCATACATGTATCATCATCACATAGTCATGGCCAGACAGCAGGTATCTACAGCTTAGCTGTTCAAGGGACCCAAAGCCAGGCAGTGTGTATATAGCCCAGAGAGGAGCAGGAAGACAAATGCAGAAGAGTAAGATGCTGGCTTAAGTGGAGGAGAGCTGTAGGCAGTGCAAAGAAAAGAGGTCCTAGTAGGAGAACTTGAGGTTATGACACTGAAACAAAGATCATCATTCCAGGCCGTATCATATATGCTTTTCTTCATTATGTACTTTTTTCTTTTTACTATCATTCAGCTGCTTTGGGATCAGTTTTAATTACAGTGTAGCCTTGTGTTAAATTGCAGTATCAGGATAGAGTAACAAAACCATAAGAGACAGCCTGAGGATCTCCATCCAAGCCTCACTTCCCCTTTCTGCACAGGACTGCATTCTCCACATCAGATTGCTTGCAGTGTTCCTGAGGTGTGTCAGGAGAAAGGCCTCTATGCTGAGCAGCAGCCAGGGCTGCCTCTATGGGGAGTCCTATGCCTGAAAGAGCCTGATTTGTTCCTTTTCACTTCTTAAGGCCCTGATGTGTGTGAATGAATTGTATTCCTTCTTCCTTTCTCTCTCCACCTACCACCACAATGAATGTCTGCTGTTGTGATTTGTGAAGGCTTGTTCCTGTCTGTGTCTACATCAATACACCCCAGAGTGTATGAGAATGTTCCTGAGCTCTGCCACACTGTCATCTGCCCTGTCAATAAAGTCTTAACCTCTTTCCTGATACATGCTCAGCCCATACCAGACTGCTAGTGAGAAATCCCCCAAAGAACTCTCAGGCATGGCTGCAGGATTAGAAACTTCCAAAGACACACAATTTCCACAGGATTCCATTTGCCTGCAGCTGTCCATTTTGAAGGCTGATATACATTACTGTCACAGGCCACACACTGTGTGCCAGATGTTGATAGCTAGGAACATTTCTGAGCACAGTTAAGTTTGCTAGCCTGGACATCAGTTCATAGATGAGCTTGGAAGTGTGTGCCCAACCTCATACATGGTGTGTAAGACTCTTTCAGAAAGAGGAAGGCAATAAGCCTTTGAAAGAAATCAGTCCTGTTCTAGTCCTATTCCCTTCACTTGCATAAACTGCTGTAACTAGTGTACAAGCCAGTGGCTGTCACCAGTAGAACTCTACTGATTCTCAGTGCTGCAGAGTGACCTGATGGGTTTTTTTTTCCTCTTGGCAGTTCGAACATGTCCCAAACTTCAGGCTCCTGAAAATGGACACATCAATTGTTCAACAGCTGATACTTCCTATAAGACAGTATGTTTTGTGACCTGCAATGAGGGCTATGAAATAGAAGGAAATGCCAAACTCACCTGCCAGGGAACCTCACAGTGGGATTCAAAGGAGCCAAAGTGTGTGGGTAAGTATCTGATCACACTCTCTTTCTTCATGTCATAGTGCAGGCTTTTCTGACATTTTAATATCTGGTGAAGCTAAGATCATAGAATCATAGGAATCAATATTTGTCTATGGATGTGTTATACAGGTCTTAGAAGTTGGGGAGGGGGGAAAGGACTTTCTAAATGGAGAGTGTGGATAGATTATCATTGCAATCCAGCACAGACAGCTGATAACTAAAATGTTGTTGCATCTCATGAGTGTTAAGATGAGTGTGTTGTAGGAAACATTGTAGCTGTGTCCTCCAGAACAACCAGGGGGTTGAGTTGCCATCTTAAAACTAAAGATAACCTCCAGACAAAGACTAAAGTATGTTACCCAGGCACTGTGTGTGCCTAATAGATAGATATGGCAGTTACAGCTTTTGCTGAACTCCCAAGAGTAAATAAGATTTCAGGCAAATTAGGGACCAAGCAACTGTAAGGCAGTGTTCAGAAGTCACACCAGCTGTGCAGGGATAGCTAGGGAGATAATGCTGCAGCAGAAATAAAGGATTGTAGATGTCAGAGATACCCATTTAGGACTAGTGATGGTTATTAACTTAAAAAGGTAAGAGGAAGAAACACGGTTGAAATATTTACCAGTCTAGAATGCAAAAAAAAAGAAGATAAAAAAAAGACAAGCTCAAAATCCAGTGCTGACTAAAGTTGGAGTTAAGTGAATGTTACCTTGGTCCAGTAAATCTGATGCCTGCAGGTTGACTTAGCCTGAACCTGTGGCTATTTCTTACTGGTTTACTGTAGACTTAAAAATGTGGACTTCTTGTGAGACAAGAATAAATTTCTAACTGTAGATATGCTCTTTAAAATTATGAAAATAATCCACAAGTATTAATTTAGCAAGAGAGTTTGTTAAGAGATCCCAATCTTTCTTCTGTTGAAGTCAGTGGAAAAACTTCAATTAACTTCAAAAGGAAGGGACCCTGAAATCCCGTTGGAAGATTATAATTGGAAGATTAACTGTATTCATCAGTTAAATTCATCCTTCCTAGCTTAGCATTTTGATTATTAAAATCCAGCTCTACTCAGTATCAGAAGATTTTTTTCACACCATGCAATATTGCCTCCATTCCTGGATTACCCATGGCAATAGCTTATTTTTGCTGAGTCTGAAAATCTCATATAAAAGTTACCTTTGATAGTCACAGGGGGAAGAGTATTAGCTGGAAAATATCTCTACTGCTTCTTACAGTGGCTGGTGTTTGGAACAAGCTTCCTGAGATTTTTATTCAGTATAGATGTGTGGAGTTTTATTCAGGGAAAGAATCAAATCAGAAGACTAATATCATGTCCATCTTAGAAACTACCCTCTGTATTCATTTTCTGAATGTTCCTCATTATCATAGAGGTATTCTTTGTTTATTTTTAGTTTGAACAGCTCTTAACTTTGTCATCTGCTGCATGAAAGGTACTAGCAGTCCTGCTCTATGATTTACTCATTTCCTATCCTTCTTTGAGAAAAGTGCATCAGTGCAAAGTTTACCATATTTAAAAGTTAGCTCACTGAGACTGTACTACAGCCATGTGTAATCATAACTGACATAGCCCTGATTGTTTACAGTCACTGTGAGGTCTGTTGCTGTATGCATCTTTTTCCAAGAGACTGGAAGTGAAGGCAAGTTTGGCTATTACATATGGTTTACATCTTTGTATTTTTCATGAAAGATGGTGTTATCAATGAGTTACTTTTGTGCAGATTACATTTATTATAGACAGTTTACAAACAAAACATCTGCTGAAAAAGGAAGTTTTGTCATTTGTCCAATTTGACAAAAAATTTTCATGGCTTAACTCTGTGTTTCTTTCTCCACTGGTGAAAGATCTTAATATCTAACATGTTGAAATTAATTAATTTTGCACTATACTGTTCTCCTTTATTTGTTCAAGGTTTAGTGAAGAAAGGTAAAAATCCAGATGGCATCCAGGGTGTTGTTGCCACCTAGTGTAGAAAGAATTACTGCTTCACACTTCTAGTTGCAGTTGGCCAATTCTTTCCCTGAAACACTGTGTTTGCAAAGGGGTTGAAGGAAAGAGGCATGACTTATTTAGTAATCTTTTCTTTTCTTACAATATTAAAGTTCATCACAGGCAATTGCAGATGAAAGCAGATTCTCATCTCTCTTTAGAAGTACATTTTTCCTCTCTCTCTGTTAATTCCTGTCAATATAACTAATGTAATGGGTATCACTTTGCTCCTCATGGAGTACAGTCTTTGTGGGGTAGCTCGATCAAGTTATGGAATTGAGCACAGATAAAAAAGCTAAACCACACTATTACATTTTTTTTTCTTGGTAAAAATCTGTCTCACTTAGAAGAGATTCCCTAGGACTAGATATACCAGAAATTACCCTCAATGTTTGTCAGATATTCAAGACTGTGCTACTATAGTCAGGAGCATTTCAGCCAGGAGGGCTTTCAGTTCTTCCCAAGGAGCTGCAGTTTTCTCTGGTTTTCATGCTTTCACCTTTCACAGCCTTTCTTCTCCTTTCCCCCTGAGTAGCTTTAGTTTTAGTGCTTTTAGCTTGTCTTTTCAAACATTGTTTTTTTCCAGTTTCTAATCTTTCTGCTATCTGTCAGTTACCTTCCTGTGATGAGCCACCAAAAGTCAGGGTTTCAGGGTTTTTTTTTCTGACAGATTCCATAGCTAGCAGTATCTGCCTGAAGTGAACAAATCTGTTAACATTTGTGATCTTTGAATCTTGTGAAGTGAAACACAGTTATTAATTGCTTGGACTTTAAACACGATTTCAGTCTTGAGAGTTTAAAGGGCAGGATGTTCTTAGAATGCTCAGACTCTATTTTGTTTCATGCAGCAGAACCAGTTTTCATTCACTCACTGCATATTTTGAGAGAGGACAGAAAAGGGATGTAAAGTGTTCTGAATGTGAATTACTTCTGTGTCATTAAACCATTGCCAAAAGATGATCAGAGCTTTCCCTTGTGTAGCTGGGTTGTGTTGTTCTTTGTGGACCCTTTATGTAGAGACCTGTCTGCCACCTTCACTGGCTAGCTAAAGAGTTACATGTCTTCCCATTGGGTCTAAATAATGAAGCATTTTTCTTAGTGTTTGTCTACTGCCTGTTGTAAGAAACATTACTGAAAGTCTATTAATTGCATTCATGGGATACACCTTCTTATCCTGCTAGTTAATGCCTCCGTGTTTGAAGTAAAAATAATGTTCCTTGCCTCACATGGTCAAAACACCAGCTCAAAAATTAAACAAAGCTGTTCATGTATATTGTAGGTTGTGATGCATATCTTCGGAATTTGTAGTGATTTCTAGTAATGAAATAGTTCAAAACTTCCATTTTAAGCCTTTACACAACCATCAGCCCTTCCTGACTTTTAAGAGGAGGTCAGCTGCCACTTATGTTCACCCTGAGTCTTTGCATCTGGGTTTGAACACAGTCAAGACCAAGCCCAATTTCATTCTGTTTGGAATGTGGTAAGCAAAATCATGTGCCATGTCCATAACCTACAATGAACTTGTGGCAGGGTGTCCTTTTTCTTCTGTTATTCTTATTTCAAGAGACAGTGTAAAAACTGTAGAAGGCAACAGATAGAAAACTATTGCCTCTCTCCAGCTGTGAAAGTCTTGTTGACATAGAAGACAAGCAAATGTAGTTACAAAGGTACTATGAACAGTGAAATTCTAAAGAAAAAAAGAAATACATGTAGTGGAGCCACATTCAGAATGCTATGTGTCTGTCCTCGTGAAAACCATGATCAAGAAAAGAGAAGACCTAATATCCTGAATGCTCTTTACTTCGGTCAGCAGCGGAATACAAAGCTATAACAGGCCTTACTGTTTTGATGCACTCATAGGGCATGCAGACCCTCAAAAAGTCTGTGTTTTGTGTGTTCCTTTATGTGTGTCCATTAAAAGACATGTCCTACCTGTCTCTTGTAGAAATGCATTGTCCCATCTTCCAGAAACCAGCAGGTGTAACAGTTCTCCCTCCCAGTTGTGGGCTGGAGCCTGCCGTTTCTGGGACTGTGTGCCAGCTGAGCTGTTCCCAAGGATTCATCTTGTCTGGAGCTAAAGAAGAACTAAGGTGCATTTCATTTGGGAGATGGAGTACAAATATCCAGGAGGCTCTGTGTAAAGGTAGAGACCAGCACAAAATCCTTTCTCTCTACACATGTCCAAAGTTAAAGGGAAGCACATAGCAAATAACTGAGTGATGACAGGCTGGGGAAAGCATTATTTAAATAGTGTGTAAGAATCATTGCCTACACTGTTATAGCTTCGCTCTCAGATTTATGGTAGTCAAAGTGGAACCCACACTCCTAGTGAAGTAACAATGATAATAATAACTGTTACTGGTTTAACAAAGGCTTATGTAAGCCCTGTACTTGGAGCAAATGTGTGAACACTGTTAAAACCCTGGTAGATAGGTATGATTCATTTCAGTTGTCTGTGAACTGACTTTGGCTACTGACATGCCCTGAGCAACAGTACACAAGAGTTAAGGCCAAAATTGCCTAACACAAGTGCACAGAGCATAAAGATGGACAGATGGTTATTACATACATTTGAGTATGAATCTGCAGTGTTTACCCTCCTTTTCTGGAAATGTTAGCTTATTTATTCCCTTACACACATGCACACTGAGTTGGAAGAAGTTTGGCTTTGGATTATAGGAGAATACAAGCAAAAGTGCAGTTTGTCTGGGAATTTGCTGTTCACCTCTTCATGAACTATTGTGCTCTTAGAACTAATGCACCCAAAACTGGGGTTCTCGCCAACCACTGGGTGAAAGAACAGTACAGAAAACAGTTATGGCAGTCATCATGCCAGATCACTACAGAAACTGAGGTGGGAACTTTTTTCTCTGTAATGGCCAGGAAAATTTTATCCCTCTCTTTAAAACGTATTATTTCCCACTCTGTGATGTACCACATTGTTTTTCCCAATCCTTTGTGTAAACCTGAGCCAAACCACAGTTTTTAATATTTGATGGGATCCCAGCACCAGGCTACAAGCTGGAGTGTTTGGATCAAGATAAAGCAGCATGGCTTGGGTTCAATCTTTTAGATATTACCAGTGCGTAAAACCCTAAAATAAAAGGCACTGAGAAACTCTGAAGGTTATTCTTCTCTAGTAAAAATGAACAGTTGCATTTCAATTGCTTTCCTTCTTGCTATTGTCTCTCACTGTTTTGCTGCCAGCATATTTGGCCAGTTCAAAGTAGCCATTTTCTTCCTGACTTACTTATTACTCTTTTTTGAGAATTTCACTTCTAAATGGAATTTGGCCCAGCCTGCAGGCTGTGGCCAGGGGAGTGTGAAACATAACTGGTAGTTACTGAAAAGAGTGCATTTGTAATAAAATTTTCATCAGAACGAGTTCAGAGGAAAGCAAAAATCAATTGTGTTTATTGCTTTGCACTTTTAATTAGAGAGGCTTAATTGCCTGAGTTATGTCTTTTCTGGAACTATTTAGTAATAAAAATATGAGTGATACCAGTTTTGAGTTGCTTTAAAGCCTCCTGGGCATAGATAAGTTCAGAGCTGAATGCATCCTTGTCTCATGAGTCTAGAGACCGTTTATCAAATAACACTACAGCAATAAAATAACCTGACCACAAATGTTTTAGGAGGCCCTGTGCCAGGGAACTAAAGAAGTACTTCGAGTTTGCCAGGGAAACTTGAGGCTTAAATGTTGGTTATTATGTTACTCATAGTGTATCACCAGTCCTTTGAAACCATCCAGCATTGTCACCTATGTCACAAGAAGACTCCATTTGTCCTACGTAATACTTTGTAGCACAAGTTTATTAAGGAACAATTCCAACAGCTGGTGTCAGAAACTTTGCCCTTTTTCTTTCAAGTCAGCTTCCATACCATGCTCCAGGGAATTTAAGAGTTACTACTGTCTTAGCTGTGGTAAATACATCATGTCACAAATACTTGGTTTTTTAAGTCACTGATTATCAGAAACAAGTATTTTCACCTCTGTGTGTTGTGTGTGGGTAGTGAAAGGATAGAGAAGCCATTCCTTCTTAATGAGTATATATATGTAATAAAGGGGTGACTAGTAAGAGAAACACATTCATTCTGTCTTATTTATTCCTTGGTTTATGGTTGCATGTAGAAACCAGAGTCCCATTGTGCTCAGTGATGTGCAAAAATACAGCAACAAATAGTCTCTTCCTCAGGAGAATATACTGTTTATGTATGAGTCTGTAGGCAAGAATTAAAAAGGGGCAAAAATATGTCCATTTATATTCCAGCCAACACGACAAAGAATGGCTAGAGCAAGTTGCAATCTAATCATTACAGAGGTTTTATTTCTATAATCTCACATGCAAAACTAGTTTGTCTTTTCCTGGATCAGATGTTGAAGCTCCTCGGATCCATTGTCCAGAAAATATGGAGGCTGAGACTCTGGAACATCAAAACTCTGCTAATATCAGCTGGCAGATACCAACAGCTGAGGATAACTCTGGAGATGAGGCAAGTTAAAATCTATTTATTTGACTGGAGGCAGTCTTTCCTGTAGCTAGCTGTTTCAAATTATTTTTATGATCCAGTGGAATTTCTTGTTTTTGATGAGCAAGAGTAGAAGAAAATCCTGATGAAAAGTTTGTATCTTGAGAATTTAGCACTTTGTGTCTCAGTTACGGTTATGCAGTCACAGGACACTCTGAATGGTTTTTAAGTGCATAAAATCCTACATGGTAAATTTATGTGGTCAAAAGAAAGAATGCACCCTTGTTTATAAGACTGAGACAGCTGCTTTAAAAATGAGCTCTTAGAATGTGAAGAAGTTTAATAAACTTTTCTCCGAAGGAAGTAAACCAGTTCATTAATCTAAAAGGCTAGCAAGAGCACACTTTGACAAGTAAAAATGTTTTCCTCACCTTCCCAAGTGAGAAAGAAAAATCTCATTTTTCCTATCGTTTGCAAGGTTCAAACATGGACCTTTGGCTGCTCTGGGTATCCGAGGTCTGGAAATGGAGTTACCAGGAAAACTTCCTCCAGAGCTGTTTCAGAAAGAGTAATATTCCCTACAGGCTCAGACATGATCAAGTTACAGCAACTGAATGCTTCATCATGAGTCAGCAAAGGAACAGTGACTCTTTGTGTGCTTTTGATTTGCTGCAAACACAGGACATTTTTGCAGTTGGAAACTGTGAGCTACCCCAGTAAAACAGATTTAAGTTCACACATTTTTGGCTGCAGTGTAGCTGTGGTCAGTCAGGTACTGTAGCTCTGCTGACACAGGATCATTCACTGAACTGTAGAACCTGAGTGGTGTGTCAAAAAACCATGGTTGTCAGATAAACGGTGTTGCTGACATGAAACCAGTTCTTTCAAAGCAAAATTTCTTCAGACAGTTCTAACCCTTATGAAAGAGCAATAGACAGAATGTATGATGTATTCCAAATGCAGGATTCCTTTGTTATGCCAGAATGTTTTGAAGCATCTGTGGGCTATTGATTCGTAAAGATATAGAGGTTAAAACTGGATATGTATGTTCTTAGAGCCCAGAACTCTTTGCTCCACTCATCTCCCAGGTCTGCTGTCCTTGCAGCTGGAGAGCAGGATCTGAGCTGGTATAGTGTATGTTGAGTGCAGTGAGGTAGAGAAGAGTCAGTCTTGAGTTTTCTTAATGCACTGTGCTATTAACTGCAGCAGATCAGGGTCAAAATCCTGAGTAAATCCTTATTGCTATAAGAAGGCAATCTTGAGAAGGGGAGCAGACTTACTGGCAAAATCTGCCTTAATTATTTGAATGGGCTATTTGCATTAAGAATAAGTAGTCTTAACATTGAACAGTTCTGTGGCCATTTCTTGAAACATGAATGCTGTGATTACTAACCAGCTTTGTCTTTTAAATAACAAGTCTTTTGCTCTAAAAGGTCTCAGTTCAAGTTACCCCAGCTTTCATACCACCATTCCTTCTCCCAATTGGTGAAGTTGCCATTACTTACACAGCAACTGACAAGTCAGGCAATGAGGCAAGCTGTACATTCAGTGTCAAGGTTATTGGTAAGTGCTGGTAAAAATCACTGGGGAAGAGTCTGTCATGGATGAAACCTTGTCATTTTGTGCAGAAAGACATAATGAGTCACTGTGACCTTTTTGTGTGCAGGTAGGAGCCCAGGAGTAGTATCATCTCTGTAAATGCTTTTCTGTTCTTGGGTCACAGCTCCCAGTTGTTCAGTTTGCGCTGTGCTTTGTTCTGTTGGTCATTATTAATGTTAAGATTGCTCCTCCCACTGGTAGATTAAATGCTTTATTGTGTGGTCACTTACTGCCTTCATCATATCTTTTTTTTTCTCTTTGAAAGACTCCCAACAAAATTTCCCAAGTTCCCACACCTCGATGATGCAGATCATTGTTCAAGTATTTCTGTCAGTTTTGTTATTCAGCAGTCCTTTTCAACAAGATTTGCTTTGTAGAAAGCAAACAGAATGCAGAAACCATGAGTTTAGTAGAAGAATTAGTCTTGTCTATTCCCTCAGCATCTACCGATTTTAGCAGCTTAGAAGTGTGCACTTCACTGTTATGTCCTCTGATGCGAGCTTAAAACTGCTGTTTACCTGACTACTGATTATTGAGTGTTTCTGCAGCTCAGTAAGCTAAAGTGATGCCATGGCTTTAAATTCTGCAGATGCAGAACCTCCTGTAATTGACAGATGCAGATCTCCACCACCCGTGCAAGCAGTAGAGAATGAGTACCCAGCGATGTGGGAAGAACCACAATTTTCAGACAATTCAGGTGAGATACTGCACCCCAAAACATGTTTGTAACAGTAGAAAGCTAGGGAACTCCAGCCTGTTCACCCTTATAATCTTTTGGAGTGTAGGATTTTTTGAGGGTTTTGTTACATACTTATTATTAAGAACACATAGTTTAGAAGACATGCTGCCATTTCCTTCTCCATTTGTCAAGGTTGGGTGTGAGTAACCCTCTTTTACTTACTGATGTTCTACATTGTCTTTTGATTCTTCTAGGTGGTCCATTGACTGTCACAAGGACTCACATACCTGGAGATCTCTTTTCCAAGGGAGAGACAACAGTTAAGTACATAGCCATGGATCCCTCTGGCAACAACAGGACGTGTGAGATACACATTGTCATCAAAGGTTTGTTGTCTTAATCTTCTAGTGAACAGTGTTTTAACTACCATGAAGGATGCAATGCTACTCCACTTTTTCATGTAGTGTGCACTTTACCTTATAGTTATTCCCATTTTCCATTGGAGTAAATTGAAGGTGATCAGGATATTTATTAGTACCAATTAATAAATTAAATTAATTACTATATTTTTATATTATTGTATTATATATTAATATAATATATATTAATATATTATATATTAATATATTATTATAGTATAATAGTATAATATTATTAAATTATAAATTATTATATTTTAATAAAATTAATAACTTAATAAAATAAACTCATAAAAGCAGCACAGCAATTAATTTCACCCTGTGAATTCAAATTAGATGTAGAAGCACTGAAATGATGATTCGTTAAGCAGTAAAACTTAAGGTAATCCATTTTTTTTCCTCAGTGATAGATACCATATGAAATGAATTAATAGGCATTGAAGTTATTGAAGTCTTACTTCAAATCTGTAGTTTAAAGGAGAACTTTGTGGCAATATTTCTGTAATCACCTACAAATATTGTAGCAGATACTGAAGCACTCTTTAGATTTTACATGCTGTCTGTACATGTATATATACTGGTGCATTTGTGTTTATTGCACAGGCACTTTTACCCCACAGTTTACTTTCTACTTTAAAGGCCAAACAGTAATTTGGCAGATAAAGTATTAAGGATGAAAGTTCTGTTTCATCGCTGCTCTCTAGTGCTTATGTCTCAGTTGGGTATCTGTATAAAAAAGTCTGTTAGTGAGGAGAAAATTTAAAGTCATGCAAACTGGAAATTCAGTTGTAGCTTTCAAAAAGCTAAGTTGCAAACAGATGCAAATTTCTAATTTGCTATAAATCTTAGCAAAAACAAGCCAGTGCTTAGAATTTGCGTTATTTCAAGTTCTACACCACCTGAGACATTTTGTGGTTCACTGTTCATGACATGTTTTCAGACATTCATGATCTTCTTCACAACTGGCCAGTAAAATAAACCAAAACTGTTGTTTTACAGTCAGTCTCTCCTAAGACGATTCTAGCAAGTCTGTATCTTGTTGCAACAGAGCAGAATGGATGACGTTTAGTTTCAGAATTCAGTGTGTAATAATGTTTACTAGCATTCATTGTATGAAAGTTCATGTAAAACTTGAGATTCATGTTTTGTATTATTTCAGTAAGTACATGTTTGAGCATGCCCCTTTGCAGAAGTGTAGAAGGGTCTGAGTTTTGCATTTCAAAGGTTTTTTGATATCTCATATATACCACACTTTTTTTTTTTTAAGTCTTCACATTTTTGGATTTCAAATTCCAAAGGCAAATTTTGAAATAAATTAGCAGTA
>VWZO01021270.1:76176-96521 GCA_013396975.1 Bucco capensis
AGCCTGATCCTCTCTTTGTGCAAGTAACAAATAATACTTCCACAGGCTCCAAGGCAGGCAGTCTCATGTTGGTATTAGGTACTTTTAGAGATCCTATTGGTGTTATTTTCCTGTGTGCTTCTTTACTGCACCACATTCATCAATATGTGAATCTTTCTCATATTTTTCATAGGTTCTCCTTGTGAAATCTCCTTTAAGCCAGTGAATGGTGATTTTGAGTGCACATCAGATGAAGCAGGAGTTAATTGCACATTGCATTGTGCAGAAGGCTATAGCTTTTCCGAAGGCTCAAGTGAAAACTACTATTGTGCATATGAGGATGGTGTCTGGAAGCCACCTTATTCTACAGAGCAGCCTGGCTGCTCTTGTAAGTCTTACTGTTGCTAAAATACATCTGCAACTCAGAAAACACTGTGCTTAATGAGGAAGTAAATGAAAATATCTTAGAAATTATTTAATGATAATATTCTCGGTTCTCTGCCTCCAAATAATTACTAATATTGTGAAAGAATGCCTGGAAGTCCCTAAATACCTTATTTCAGAAGTTGTCTAACACACAAAAATAGCAATGAATTTAAGTCTTGGAATCACAAAATAGCAAAGATGGCAAAGTAGACAAGAGTTGTCATTATTTTGGATTGGTATTTGAAACATTTTCTTTACAAACACTGTCTTTTCAGTAGGAATTTCAGCAGTATTTGTAACTTACTGGTCCAAATTCACAGTGCATGCTGTTCTTACATATCTAATTATCACCAAATTAGAAGTGTTTGTTTATTTTCTTAGAGATCGATACATGCAAGACTTCAGCAGTGAAATTTCTGAGCTTTGGTGTTAGTTTAATAATAAATGTAATAGAGAATTCTTCATATTTAGCCTAGTAATAGGACTTTTAATATTTATTGCTTTCCTCTAAAAGTAAATACAGAATGTAGTTGACAGCTCACAGGTTTCTTCCATTAAGAGCATGGTGAAATAGATAAATTACAAACCTTTTTTTTTAATGTCTACTAGCTTTCCTAATAAATTTGTTGCCTGCCAAAGGGTCATACTGAGCTGTGTTGCCATTTTTATGTATACAACACTGGGAATTTAGGTTGCTGATTTAAAGACAATGCTTCTTATCTTAGTGTATTCCAGTTTTAGCCTGAATGAGCTTGCTGTTAGCTCTGAAACTCTTGCATTGATGAGTAAAAATTATTTCTACACATTTTTTCAGTAAACCGCTTTGCAAACCATGGATTCAAATCTTTTGAGATGCTCTACAAAGCAACACAATGTGATGACAGCAATCTCCTAAATAGCTTTACTGATGCATTCCAGAGTGCACTTGGTAAAATGGTAGGTTAGTAAATACTCCTTTCTTTTAAGTACTTATAAAAAAATGTTCCTTGTTGTTACTTTTCCCAGCTAGCTAATTTTATACAAGGCAAATATATTAGCCTGTAAATGAAATTTGTGCTTTTTCAAAAGATGACAAGTCTCTTTTAAAAATAGATTCACTGGCATATTAATGTAATTCAGTTCAGTCTACAATGTGAAGTTATATAGGACATAATTTATAGTAGTGTCCAAGTAGCCTAAGGATCTGGAATTCACAGATTTTCAGTAGCCTTTCAAAGAGAACATCTGCAGTTTTGAAAGCCCCAGTCAGTTTTCCCCTAACCTCAGTATTTTGAAAGTTGAATGTGATTATAAAATATTTGTATTTTATATAGAATATCTAGCATGTATATCATAGAATCATAGAATCATGGAATCCTAGAATGGCCAGGTTGGAAGGGACCCTAAAGATCATCTAGTTCCAACCTCCCCACACTGAGCAGGGATGCCAAGCACTAGACCAGGTCACCCAGGGCTGCATCCAGCCTGGCCTTGAACACTGCCAGGGATGGGGCAAATATTATTATATTATAAATATTATAAATTATTTTATAGGTATATATTATTATAAATATTATAAATTATTATAAATGCACATACATGTACACAAACAGATAAATTCCACATTTGACGCCTAAGTCCAGGACTTAAATCCAATGGTAGTGATTTAAATAATTTGCTTGTGTTTCTTGAGTATCTTGAGTTCTCACTCTTTTCATTAAGAACTGCATAGCACTGAATTTGCAGGGGTAACGTGTTCCTTCTCTATTATGTCTCTTGCTTTCCACTTCAGTATCACAATCTCCCCTCTTAATCCAGAAATCTGGCCTTAGCTGTAAAGCTGAAGGAGCAGGGCTTTGAATTGTGGTCTCAGAAGTGAATGTCTGCCAGGCCTAGTGCCATACCATTGTGCCAGAAGAAAACACAGGACATTTACAGATTTTTTGCAGGACAAGGCCCATAAGCTACAAGCTTTTCTTCTAACTAAAAAGCATTATTTGTACATACAAATAACAGACAAACCCCTGCAATTTTGCAATATACGTCACAAGCCCTTGTCAAATGGCTGAAAACTTACATAACTCTTCAGACAATCTCTGATATTTGTTATTCTTTTGCCTTGCTTCAGGTTTGTTCTCTTCCAGTAGAGAAATCTTGGCTGGTTTTATTTCTGTTCCTTTCCCCAAAGAGCCATCTACCATCAGGTTCCAGTGCTGAGACTGTCATTTTCAGCAAACAAAAGATAATCAGGAAAAAAATGCTTAGTGACCTGCCCAAGCAATTACATCAAAATGTAACAATCTGGGAAAAGAGTCAAAAAGGCTGTTTTGACTATGCCTATTCTCAAGAATTTTTAAATTCTAGCAGAGATCTGCAAAGGAAGGTGGAATCAGCAGGAGCCATCTTTCCAATGAAAATTAATATGGAAAAAACTAAGCAATTCTAAAACATGACCTAAAGCCCAACTTGACTGAAACTTCTCTGGAAAATGCAAGAAATACAGATTTTATTGAAAATCATGTATTCATCTGTTCTTATCTAATCTCCACTGGTTTTGTGGAAAAAATAAATCAAGCAACACCAGAAAGGTTTCTGTCAGATTTTCTGTTCTGTGATTTATGTCCTCCTCAGGTGATTTTCCCAGTCCTCTGAGGTGGTTCTATCTGTTAATGTTATTCTTTATGTTGGTAGGTACCATCATTCTGTAATCACGTTGATGATATTGACTGCAGATTGGAAGATCAGACTCAGAAGCATTGCTTGGAATATAATTACAATTATGAAAATGGATTTGCCATTGGTAATTATTGATTGCATGGATTCTTAGCCATCCACGTTGAGTGCAGCGTAATTTCTTTTGTTTTGAAGTACATAATGTATTGTGTGAGCATTTTTTACATTAATTATCAAGCTCTTAAGATAGTACATACTGTATTGTGTGAGGTTTTTTTTAATTAACTGTAGAGCTCATAAGATAGTAATTACATAATAGGTTTCATAACAATGGTATGGAAATTTTTGCTGTCTGATTTTGACATTGCTTCCTATATAGTGCAGAGGAAAAGTTTACTGAGATGCCTTACAGTGGGAAGGGAGAAAAAAAGCACACGTGCACACAGATCCCTACAAACCTGCTTGGTTAGTCTGGAAGAAGCAACTCTTTTAAAACGTGCAGTTTCAAATCAAAATACTGAAATAGTACAATCAATGATTCTGGACATTGTTAAGACAATGAGGAGCATCCTTGATGCTGGTTCAGATCAGCATAGAACCCTCACAGTGTAGAGCTGTACAAGCCTGAGATTGCCCATTAGCTGTGAAATGTCTTCGTTTATGCAAGGGCAAATTTTGCTGGGTGTCTGGTAGCTCTATCAGAGTGAAAGCTGTGACAGTTCTACTGATTGTCCCTGTTTTGCTCTATGCCAGGTAAGTTGCCATTTTCAGCCCATTTTTTAAGTTTGGTGTCCGTGCTGTACTGCTGTTGTCCTTGACATTTTTGAGTCCCAGGGCAGGGCTTAGAGCAGAAAGGCTAAAATATTACCTATCTTAGCAGGAGGCATTTTGGCAGATCAGCATCAGAGTATAAGTGCACTCTGTCATAGGACTGTGGCTTTTCTATAGGTTTATAGTGGAGTTATTTGGTAGAGCTTCCAGCTTATTCTCACCTTCTAAACATGCTTGAGTGAGTTTGAGAGCATATTTGTAATCAGACACAGCGGGGCTGGGTGTTCAGTTTGCATTTGTAAGGGTAAGAATGAATATTGATGACATCTGGAGCTAAACTGTAAAGGCACTTGGATGAAACAGTGTTGAGGACATGGGAGATAAGGTCCTATTCTCTCCCAGTTCATCACATACATCCCAGATCCTGAGGGAGCTGGCAGGTGTAGTTTCAAGACTACTCTCCATCGTATTTGAAAAGTCCTGGCGGTCAGGTGAGGTCCCTGGTGACTGGAAAAAGGATAACATTGCCCCCATTTTTAAAAAGGATAGAAAGGAGGACCCAGGGAACTACAGACTGCTGAGCCTCACCTCTGTGCCTGGGAAGATCATGGAACAAATTGTCATACAAGCAATGTTAAGGAACATGCAGGACAGTGAGGTGATTCTAGAAAGCCAGCAGGCATTTACTAAGAACAAATCATGCCTAACCAATCTAATGACCTGAGTGACTGCAACAGCTGATGAGGAAAGACCAATCAATGTCTAGTTTTCCCTTTTTCTTTAGTCAAAATGCTGGTGCAATAGGCACTTGTGCAGAGACAAAGCTAGCACATGCTGTCAGGAGCTTCAAACAGGCTCCATTCTGTAGGGCATGTATTTTAGAAGTAAGGACAGGCACTTTCCACATGATGGTGCTTCTTTTTTATTTTCTTTCTTAATGCCTCACAGGACCTGCTGGCTGGGGGGAAGCAAACCAGCTTGATTATTCCTATGATGATTTTGTTGATGCAGCACAAGAAGAAGACTTATCCAGGCATCTCTCTGCTTCTACAAAGGCAGCACCCGCTCGAGTCAAAAGGCATAAGCTGAATATTCCAATGACTGACCACAAAATCAAGTTAATATTTAACATCACAGGTGAGGGAAGTCATATTGTCCTTCTCCTGTTCATTATTTTTAAAAAGCACATTTCTAACCCATTCAGTAAAACATAGCCTTCAGTTCTTAAAGCCTGCAGGAGATGCAGGTGACACTTTTCTGGAGACAATGCATAACCTCATTTCATCAGAGACTTTCTGCACAGGGGAAAGATCACAGTCTCATGTTCATGGAGAACATTGTGCACATGGCTTGCATTCCTCTTTCCACTGGCAACCTTGAGTGCTGCGCTCTTGATATTCTCCAGAGTACTGACTGTAAAATCCCTGTGCTTTTTGCATTTTCTGTTTATATCCCAGCTAGCGTGCCACTGCCTGATGAAAGGAATGATACAGTGGAACTGGAAAACCAGCGACGGCTCCTTAAAACTCTGGAGACAATCACAAACAGGCTGAATAGGACTCTCAATAAGGAACCCATGTATTCTTTTCAGTTTGCATCTGAACTCATTGTAGCTGACAGCAACTCACTGGAGACGGAGAAGGCCTTTCTTTTCTGCAGGCCTGGTTCTGTGCTGAGGGGGAGAATGTGTGGTAAGTCAGATGACTTGCTCCTTGCATCTATTTAGAATCCTTTTGAAAAGCAAGGTTGTAGAGTGTGTTTGCAGAGGGTTATCGTTTGACACAGTCCAGTGCTTGTGGTCTCTCAGAACAACAAACTGCAAAAATGCTTTGCGCAGTTTGCCTTCCAGAGGATGTTTATGTTCCTAACCAAAGCCTGTGGAAAAAAGTGTGCTTTTGGACCCAGGATTCAAGTCCCATGTGGAAATCAGGCATATCCACATTTGGTGATACGCAGGAAGACAATGCTTAGTATGTAGTCTTTTAACACTATTAGTCTTGTGGGTAAGATAGGGAATTGGATTCCATTTCCTGTGCATAGTGAGATACTTGCAGTGTTCCAGAGAGATACCCCATTTGCTGTGGAACAGAGTCACATTTCATTCCATACCTTCATGAAGATTTGATTAAACGGGAACTCCAGAGGCAAGACAAGTATGTATGATTGTGCATTCTGAGGGGAAACTTATGTTTCCAACCTTACAGTCAACTGTCCTTTGGGTACCTATTATTCCCTGGAGCATCATACCTGTGAAAGCTGCTGGACTGGATCGTACCAAGATGAGGAAGGGCAGCTGGAATGCAAAAGTTGTCCATCTGGTAGCTATACTGAGTATCTGCACTCTAGGAGCATCTCTGAATGCAAAGGTGAGAGCTTTGTCTTCTTTAGACAGCCACTTGTGAATGCCAGATGGCATCCTTTTGGTCCTCATGGTGGGATTATTGGAATGAGGTTAGCCTGTGAAATGAGGAGCAGTCTTAACTTACCCTTGAGGTATATGTAAAGAGAAATCCAAGTTTTCAACACTGCTCTGGCATGCGGAGTGCCTGGGCAGATGTGCTAAGAAGAGCTGGTCTTTGAAGCTTTGTTGCGTCTCTGTCTCCATTCTGTGAGATTGTGAGCCCATTTTGCAGGGGCTAATACACTTAAAATAATGCCATTCTTGTCCTTGCCAGCCTCTCTTCATCATACCACGATCGAAGATAAAACATCTACGTTTTGCATTACAATACTGTGGCATTGACCACCTTGGCATCACTGTCTCTTGGTGACTTGTTCTAAAAAACAAATTTCTGGTATTATTTCCTGTTTATTGTTTCATCATTCATTTTGTTGATTAAAATTGAATCACTGAGTTTCAGTAAAACATGTGTGAAGCTGGTTGGAAGAGAGTTAACTGGTCAACGATTCACAAGTTCATTATCATGAACTTATCACATCTTTTTTCTCGGTTTTTGTCCCCACGAAGCTCTTCAGAGTAGAGTAAACTCTAGAATTAAAAGCGTCTGTAATCCATACTGTGATTTCAGCATTAATTTCAGAGGTCAAAAGCTATGTTCCCTGTTGGCCATTCCTTAATCTTTATGAATTCTTCTGCTTTATAGCTCAATGCAAGCAGGGAACATACTCACCTAATGGTCTGGAGACCTGTGAAACATGTCCACTTGGCACATATCAACCAGCACTGGGATCCAGGAATTGCATCCCTTGCCCAGAAAATACATCAACAGTAAAAAGAGGTGCAGTGGATGTCTCAGCTTGTGGAGGTTTGTAACAAAAGGGGATATGAAACTTTTTTAATTGCATTCTAAAATTTTCTGCATGTTTTTGAAACATAATCTAGTGTAATCCAGTACATCTGCATGAGATTGACTTCTGCTTCTGGTTAAGTGTGCGCCAGGAAGCATTTCCCAACAAAATGATAGGTCATTTCCTGATACTCTGATTATTTCAGATGCCATCCTTCTAATTTACAGGATGAATTCCTATAGAAAGATGAATAAAATGAGATATGTGATGGCTACGTATATGAAGATAAAACCTTTTGCCTAATAGCTGAGCAAGGAATGACAGGATGCTTTTCACTGTTATCTTTGGAACAGCTTCCGCAACTTCTGTACAAAAATAATGAATTTTAATGCAGGTTTTTCCCTAACTTTTTTCAGGAAATTATCAACTGTCTTTGGGAAGCTTTGCCAGAAAGATTACCAGGGGAAACAGTTGACAGGGATTCATGGTGTATGTTAATGGGGAAAAACCCAACCAATCAAACAAACAAAAACAGGTGTAAGAGATAAAAGGGAAAGGAAATTGAATTTGAAAGCTGCCCTCAGAGAAGCAAAAGGAATAGACAGAAATACTTCCCAGATATTTCCCTAGACCTTTGAAAACTACACATCACCTAAAAAGCACAGTTTAAGTAAGTGTCTCCTAAAGTGGTGAATTACTAGCAGGTTTCATCCTGCTCTTTTAAGTCAGAGGAGGGACTATGAGAGGAGTAGACAAAATGATCAGAAAGATGATGGGGGAGGTAGAGTGGAGGTGAAAGCCATCACTGAAGAAAATGTCCTTTTGTTCTTGCAGTCCCATGTCTTGCAGGCGAGTTCTCTCGTACAGGTTTGACACCTTGCTATCCTTGTCCAAGAGACTACTATCAACCAGACCCAGGAAAGTCCTACTGCTTGTCTTGTCCCTTTTATGGAACAACAACTGTCATTGGTGCCAGATCTATCACAGATTGTTCAAGTAAGCCAAATTATCCCTGCTGGAGAAAGTGAATAAAGGGAACATAGAAAGGATGGCCATCAGCAGTCTCACCAGAAAACATGCCACTTAACTCTCCCAGCAATTGTAGACCTTCTATTTCAACCAGTGAAATTCACAGCTAGTTTTGTCTAGTGATGTTGCCTCCGTGTTTGTGAATAATTGTGTTTTGTAGAGGTGACTGTGTGATGCATACCAAGGCTCAATAACAGAGTATACATATACACTATGAACATACTATATATACATATACATACATACATATACATTGTATATGTATGCTATATATAATACAGTTATATATTATATATATATTATATATATCATACAGTTATAGATACACAAATGCATGTATGAATGTATGTGTGTGAGCATAAACACATCAAACATACAAGTACACACACACAGATGTGTTTTAGAAACATGTGCTTACAAATTTATTTATGTAAATGTATATATAAAGTACTATATTGTTACTGCAAAGTTTGCTTTTTTTCCCCATAAATTCACTTTTTTCAGCATATCTTTAGATGCATTTCTAACATGGAATTATTATGCCCCCATGGAATAGGGACCTTGCCATACAGTGTTACTAACCAGCACTTTCATGTCTTTCCTCCTCAGGTTTTGGCTCTACCTTTTCAGCAGCTGAGGAAAGTGTAATGATGGTACCAGCCTCTCCAGAAAATATCAGCAAGCAGTACAAAGTCAGCAGTCAGGCAAGGACAAGATGTATTTTCCAATGTTATCTCAAATGAAAGAAAGAGTGCCTTATGCAGCAGTAAATGACCAAGGCCTTTTTAAATGTAATTGTTATGCTGATGATTTCCTGAAGAGATGAGAACAATGGTCATAAGGGGCATACTCAACCTTTCTTTGTAATCACAGAAGCACTTTCACTGAACTAAGGAGGCTGCATCAGCTATTGGCAATCTTAAATTCTGAACATGAAGCCTTCATCTGATGTATGAAACATTCATCACACTTATAAAAGAAATGTAAACTCTATGGAGGAGGTTCAGCCAATCTATAAATATAAAGTACATTGACCACACTCTGTCATCTGATGTCTTCCATATGCTGAATTCCAGAAAATGTTACCAAGCTTCTAAGTCCCAGTTGTAAAATCTTTGGTTTGCTTATTGCAACATAGATACACTTGAGAGGAGGCAAGCAGAGCTCCCTTGTGTTGTGAGTATTCCCTTTGAAATACAGGCAAACCTCACATGAAATTACTCTAGTGACAATGATTGCCAGAGATGCCCAGTGAAGCTCCCTAGTAGCTCAGCCAGTAGCAGGAAGTGATTAGCCAGTGTACAAGGATGCAAAGTGGAGAACTCCTATATAAAAGAGAGCATCATATAAAATGCCACCTGTGAATCATAGATAAGAAAGTTCTGAGGGAACAACTGCAATGATCACTTTTTGCTAAGTAAAAGGTCATTTTAAATATATTCAGATTCTTGATATTTTTCTCTAGAAAAAAAGAATGGTGTCCTGAGGAGACAAAGAAGAAGAGCTAGAAGTTAATGCCAGTGACTCTTTTGTTCCCAGCTTCCCACATAGGGTGTGAAGTTTAAAATTAGTATATTTTGTTCCACTCTTACAGTAATTTTACCATTCTTGCCTCTGGCAGGTGTTTCATGAGTGTTTCCTGGAACCATGCCACAACAATGGGACATGCAAACAATTGGGAAGTGGATATGTTTGCTTATGCCCACTGGGATATACAGGTAAAAAATTGAGAGGTGAAAGAGCTAACATGTCTCCATGCCTTTAACATAAGCAAACATAAAGGAGCAAAACATTTCAGTGCAAGAATATAACCTAACCAACTGGGATATCCACAACGGATTTACCATATGTAACTATTAAGAAAAGAAGTAGTTTCTTATGTTCTCACTGAATTATATTGTGTTTAGCAGAAAAAGGCTTTGAGTGGGGTTGCTTTTAGTGGATTTGAAAATCCTATCACTTGGCAATATTTATGATTAGCAAAAGCTGGAAATTTGCACTCTGAACAGATAATTCCACCAGATATGCCTCTACTGCTCTTCAGTGTAATCTTCCCAGTTGTTTCAAAGCAAATAGTTGGCTTTTTATTCAGCTATTACCAAGAAGTGTTCTTTGTTAATTGTGAAGATATTAAGGGTCACTGTCTGGAACAGATCAGTCTGTTGCCCAGTATAGTATTATTAGAAATGTGTCTCAGGTCTGTGTTAAAACATAATCTAAAGAGAAGAAAATAAATCTGTAAGTTTGGTAATGTATTCAGTTAATCAACCACATTTTCCTGTATTAAGTAGTCATGACTTCTATGTTTGTGAATAATTTCAAATTTTATATCCATGTTCTCAGTCCCTTATATTTTATTCTAGGTTTGAAATGTGAAACAGAAGTTGATGAGTGTAAGTCATCTCCTTGTCACAACAGTGGAAAGTGTAAAGATGGCATTGGGACCTTTGTTTGCCATTGTCAACCAGGCTATTCAGGTAATTTGTTTCACTTCGTATCTCTTCTTCAGATAGGCATTGTTGCTCTGCCAGGTAGATAACACAAAACACAAGGGCTGTGTAATTCCAAATCTGTGGAATTATAAGAGGAAAACAGCATGATCTACAGGTTAAAGCTCTACTGTATGTGAATAGGTTTTGAAATAAAAGGATGAGCACTGAAGGACCATCTGTGTATGTATCTATGTGCATGCATGTATGCTTCTGTTTTGTAACATTTCTGGTCTGACAAAAGAGGAATCAGGTTTAAAGAATTAGTATATATTCACAGTGAAAATGCCTGTGAGACTGAATATGCCTGAATAGACAAAGCATTTATGCAGCTGCTTTACTGCAGCCTTCTGAGTAAGTGAGTGGGCTTTTTCTTATCTTTTGACTCAGTGTTTTTAACTCTCACCTGCATGCAAGTTGAAGGTACTGAAATCCTGTAGGGAAACTGACATGCTTGAGTACTTTGCCAGAACAGCACCTAATTTCTAAATACTGAAATAAACTATTAATGAGATAATTTTTTGTGATTCAGAAAAAAAAAAAAACGACCTCCTGTTTTCCTGCAGAAATGGTCTCCCTCATTTTTCACATTTATGGCTATATCTGTATCAATAGCAACTCTTGCTGGATGTTTTCTTTAACCTTTTAAAGGCAGAAAATGGCCTTCACACCTTTCACATCTCAGGACCCAAATGGCAAGACGGGATCTCTGGAAATGTTTGCAGTAGTGCAGTCAGACATGGGATTTTGTCACCTGCTGTCTGTAGCCATTTGTTATGCAAGCAGTATGGTGCTGTTCTGTCTTCCACATTCAGTCACTGCAGCATGACTGTGTCTTGATCATGCCTTATAACTCTTGCTGTTTGAAGGTCTCTTGTGTGAGGAAGACATAAATGAATGTAGCTCCAATCCATGTTTGAATGGAGCCCACTGTGTCGATGGCAAGAATGGTTACCACTGCACTTGTGCAAAAGGGTTCACAGGTACACTTTTTTCTGGTTAACTCAGACTTCACTCTTTCTGACCAAAAATGATATCTGTCCCAAATATTTCAATCTCGTTGTATGTTACATATATTATGTGTTGATCTGGATGTGCTAGATTCTTTAGGTCCATCTAATCTCTCAAAGTCATATGCTTGCGCTACAGGGCGTTATCATAGCTTCAGAAGGATTTACTAAGTGATCAATCTAATTTTGCCATGAACTTGCTGTGCAATGCTGAGGAAAGAATAAAAGCATTCACATGTGTGCAGATGGTTATTTTTAATTCTATTTTAAAAAGAAAAATGTGACAGTAGACAAAAGAGTCTATGTTAGAACTACTCCCTCGTCCCCATAGTCAGCTTCCTACTGCTGTCATAGATTTCTGTGACAACAAGGCATACCTGTTGATTATCATGTTGCCAAAGAGCTCCACTATAAAATCACATGCAGTTCCTTCAATCTTTGGTGCTTGTAACATAGATCCTCTTAACAGCAGAAATTCCAGAATTGTGTATTTCTGGCTTTCATGGTTCCTCTTGGAGTTAGGGTTCCAGCTGAATGGATTTTGGAGCAGCTTTTCATTAGTAGCCCAGAATAATTTCTCAGGTGATTTCCTAATTTAACCCAAATTACTCACACGATGTGCACTATCCTTTTAAATTCCCCACAGTTTGCTAGGTGTTAATTCTACAGCTGCAAAGATGGTTCCTGTAATTGTTCTGTGACCACTTAACCTCAGTTAATGAAGTATTTCACAAACCTGCATGGCTACGCTCATGTTTGCTCTTTCACAGAAGGTCAGCAACAGTCCTGAAAAAACAGAGCTAGGTTAGTAACTTCTTCTGTAGGTTAATTCAAAGTGGAGCTGTGACTCTGTTCTTTTCTTCATAGGTGCTCACTGTGAAATGGAGGTGAATGAATGCCTTTCAAACCCGTGTCTTAATAGGGCTATTTGTGAAGATCGAGTTGGTGGTTTCTCCTGCAAATGCCTCCCAGGTTTTACTGGTGTCTTGTGTGAAAGAAACATTGATGAGTGTCTCAGCAGACCCTGTAGGAATGGAGCAACATGCAGAGATGGTGTCAACGGTTTCAGGTGAAAAACAGATGATTAACATGATACAATGTAGAAAGTCACATATATTGTGGTGCTTCAGCCTTCTTAGATTTCAGCAAGACATTTGGTAGCATGATCCAATATAAACAGACCCCTTATGGACACTTTAAAGTGGCAAGAAAATAAATCCTTGGTCCTCACTCTTAAAAAATTCCAAAGTAGACAGCAAAGAAAATATGCAAAGCTTGAAGTATAAGCATACTAGGACTGTATATTTTTAATACTGATCTTCCAAAAGAAATCCACTTCCCCAAACTTCAAGAGCTTGTCTTTGCTTTCCACTAGAACAAAAGGTGATGACCAGTTATATACCTGATAATATTACATTTCTTTAGCCTGAAGACAGGGACATATTGAGAATATAGAAATTAAAATACAAACAATAGTTTTTATGCTTTAGGGTATCTGAACTCAGATCCTAAGTTACAAATACTAATAGCAGTGTCATAGCCTTGATTTCTGTGGAGATAGGAAGGCAGACCAGCAGTTACTATCTGGGTTTAATAACTCTTTCTCTCCTCAAAGTCTCCAAAGTTTTGGTGCCTCTCAAAAAAAACTTGGTTTTCAAAGGACCAGAGGGTTTTTGGGTGCCTTTCTGCTGCCTTGATTTTCTCCTCTGTGTAAGGGTATCTGCCTGAAAAGTCAAGTACCTCTCACCTATAATTCTGTGGACTTAGAAGGCATGCTTCACTCACAGCAATGAAATGATTGCCTCTCCCAGTTTCATATGAAAGCAGGCAGGCACTGTGTTTAAGTATTGTATTGTCCCTATCAAGAAGAAATATTATATATCTAATAGAATATAAGCACAGTTAAGAGAACAACCAAACTAAAACTCCATTAATTCATTAGTCACTTATTTTCAGTGTATGCCCATTAGCAGATCTGGTCTCGTGGCCAGGATTCTTTGTCATGACAGAAGCCATCTTTGAAGTGTGCTTCTCTTTTCCTCCATAGGTGTCTGTGTGTGACAGGATACGCTGGACTAAATTGTGAAGTGAACATCAACGACTGTGCCTCCAGTCCCTGCTTAAACCAAGCCACCTGTGTGGATGCCTTGAACTCGTACGTTTGTAAATGTCCCCCTGGCTTTACAGGCAGCAGGTGTGAAACAGGTACACAGGACCAAGTGTCAGAAAAAGGTGGCTTGACTAAGTCTTTGGGCAAGATTTGCACTGGCTGGGCTAATTTCGTACAGCTTCCCCAGAAAGCAGCAAGGGTGGTGGGGCTCTGTGAGGCTGAGTGGAACCTGTGTGACTGCAGTGTTAAGAAATGTAATTGCAGACAAGTAACAGCATGTGTGTTATGTCACATACCCATTTCTCTTCTCTGTGGCACAGTTGTGTAAAATCTAGTAGATCTATCGACTTTAATTTGTATTAACTCTTTGTACCTGAGTTAATTAGTTCTTTATGTTCCTTGTATTTCATGTAGGGCTTTGCATCACAGGGTTAGAGATCAGTATGGGGTAGTCACAGTTTTAAAAGTCTTAAAGGCATCAAGTTCCCCATAAGTCACACCTAGTCCAAGTTCCTGGATAATGCTGGAGTTAGGCCACACAACCACAAGGCTCAAATCCATTTGTCTTTTAGCTACTCCATGAAAATGATGAACTATTGTACTGGTGAATCTTTAAGTGGAAGCTGAAGAAACCATGTTGATTTTACAGAGATTGCAGAGGATGTACGGGTCATTTAGACCTGTATCCTGTGTCAGAGCTTAATAACACCCAGCTTTCAGGAGAGCTCCACTTGATGCATTTGTGTGTAATACCCTTACAAGACACTCTGCATTGAAGAGCAGCATAGAAGTGTTGTTCTGTACCAGTGCAGTGAGTCCAGAACAGAAAAAATCCTGTGGGTTTTTGGGTTTGTGGGGTTTTTTTTAATCTACTCCTGTGAATAGAATGGAACCAGCTAGTAACACCTTTCAGTGTTTTGGATGGCAGATGGATATGTAATTTCATTGACAGAGGACTGAGAAGTAAGGTTCTTATTCATTGCTTGTTAGATAATCAGCTTTTCCAGCTGCTTGTCTTCAAACCCTATGTGTTTTCTAGCCTTGGAGAACTCTGTATGCTGACTGAAGTTAAGACTGCTATACATTCTTCTCAGAATGTATATATATATTCGTATATATATATACTATATATATATATGCTATATTCATGTATATATATGCTATATATATATATATGCTATATATACTTCTCAGCAATGTACAGTGAATAATTTCTGTAGATGTTCGTTCCATTTTATTGCATTTGCTTAGATACTATTTGATTCTCTTTCTGAGTTTTCAGGAATGTAGCTCTGAAAACTCTTTGTCTTTGTTGCAGAACAGTCCTCTGGTTTCAATCTGGATTTTGAAGTCTCTGGTATCTATGGATATGTCATGCTTGATGGTGTTCTCCCATCTCTTGGTGACATCACCTGTACATTCTGGATGAAATCCACTGACACCACAAACTATGGGACTCCCATTTCTTATGCAGTGGAAAATGGAAGTGATAATGCATTTCTTCTGACTGATTACAATGGGTAAATCACAGTTCTGCTTTTCTGTAGCTCATTAGATATCTTCAATTGATAAAGAAAATGTAGACCAGAAGTCTGAGAATCAGCTTTGTCTACTTTGGAGTAGAAAAATTTCCATCCAAATTCCAGAGCTGGAGTTGCCTCTGTTTTGGTTTTATCTATGCTTTGTTTCCTTCACTTTTTGCCAAATAGAAGAGTAATGGCGAGAAAACAGTGATGTTTAGAAAGCAGGTCATTTTTTGTCTGGATTAAATTTACATCATATTTGGATGGTGCATTGAGACAATGATTGCATAAAATGGAGCTCAGCACTCAGAGTACTTGTAGTACTCTGACTCAAAAGCAAGGATAGACTCAAGGGGTAAGTTTAAGAATCTACTGTGCAGCCATGACTTGAGTCTTTGTGTTTTGGTACAAAAGCACATTACTTATTTCACCATGCTTTGCATATCATAACTATAACTTCCAAGTTCTCATTTATCTTGTAAATGAGAAAATTATCTTGTATGATGGTCTTTCAAGAGAGATTTCTTGTATGATACAGCTACAGTTACCTCATTTGGCAAATAACATTTCTTTGAGTCACGTAGGACAGGCCATGCTTTTTGAATTGCTGCATGCAGCTGAGTTTGTCTTCATCTTCCTTCTATACAGCTGGGTTCTTTATGTAAATGGCAAAGAGAGGATCACAGACTGTCCTTCAGTGAATGATGGTAACTGGCATCACATTGCAGTCACATGGACATGCACAGATGGGGCATGGAAAGTGTACATCGATGGAAAACTGTCTGATGGAGGCAGTGGGCTCTCTGTTGGTTCAAAAATCCCTGGTATGCTTTACTTTTATTACACCAGATCTGTTGCCTTTCGTTCTGTTTTCATTGCAGAATTTGCTGTGCCTGCAAGGAAATGTTTATTTTGGTGTTTTTAGTGATTTTTAACATTATCAGCATTTACACAGGGCTCATGTTTGCTATTCTTGTCCATGAAGACAGTTGTTTCACTCAGCCTCATTGAAGACAAAGTGCATGTTTCTAGGATAAACTAGTAGGTAACTTGTTTTGGGGGTGCCAGAGGAGCCTGTGTCCAGCTGATTTTGGACTGACTGTGTGAGAATAGGTTTCTCACAAAACAAACTCCGCTAGAGTGTCCCTTACAAATGTGTGCTCAGAGTTAATTGATTTAGCTTTCTTCTGTTACTTTCAGACATCGTTTTAAAGTTGTATTTGCATTTTTTCCTAACAAGGTGAGGTTTTCATTATTTCCAGTGATCAGTGGTCTTTCCAGTATTATCAGAAGGATAATTATGATGATATAAAAAAGAATGCCTTCACCATTGAAGAGCTCTAAAAGGCCTGATACTAGTTTCCTGCAAAGAAATTTGGTTTTGTTAGTGTTTTCATACTACCACCATCTGAATTTACATAGACTTTCAAAAAAAAAAATCTGTGTTAAAAAAACAGTGAAGCATTTTAGTTTGTGTGCCTTATGCTTTCCCCTGCCTCTCCCAGTTACATTGGAGTTACCTCCAGACACAAGAACTAAGGAAATGTGTGGTCTTCTTTACTTTTTGCCCTTGTCCAAACACCCTGTGACATACAGAATGCATGTCCACATCATCTGTGCTGTTGGTCAAGGAGAGGAAATTCAACTTCTATGGCATGTCAGAAGATTGACTGTCTAAACACCAATATGCTTCTGAGGGTTTGGAAACAGATTTGTTCTGTCTAACTTTCTAAGCTTTTGTTAAAAGCAGGATGTGTAAGCTAGCACTGTAAAATATGCCTCACCTGCTCAAAACTGCATTTTGTATTGCTCCGTGAGAGGTTTCAACTACTGAGCTAGAAGTGGTCTCTCAGAGCCAGTACTAATCTTGAAGCAGCCATGGAAAGTTTCTGCTCTTGTCAGCATGAGTTTAGTATTAATGCATGTTTGAGAGTCACTTCCAAGTTGTTGTGCTCATTTACCTCAGTCTAGCATAAGGCTTCCCAGAGGTTTGCTGAGAGAATTTGTTGGAGGTGGCTCCTTACACTACAAAATCTTAGTAATGAAAGGGTAGCAAAAGTTTTGTTCTGCTTATTTTTTAACCTTCCTATGGGGATCCCTGCTGTAAGGCTGTGTTTCCTATCCCTGTTCTAATTCTGAGTGTAGGTGGTGGTGCCCTTGTACTGGGTCAAGAGCAAGATCAGAAAGGGGAAGGATTCAACCCAGCTGAATCTTTCGTGGGCTCCATCAGCCAGCTCAACATTTGGGACCATGTCCTATCTCCACAGCAGGTAAGTCCTTAGTGCAGTGTTTGAGCACAGAGCTGAGCACAGCATGGATATTTGAAAAGGCATTCCAAGATAGCATGTTGGATAGACCTTGTTCCCACAGAGGAGGTCAGTGGGGACCAGATCAAGCTCTGGCTTAGGTTAACAAGCTTGGCTTAGGTTAATAAGCTTAGTGTAGTAAGTAAAGTAGCTTTACACAAGATTAGGTGTGGTAAAATCAACACTGAGTTGCTCTCTATTTTGACTGAGCCTTTCTGTATTATGTAGCTTCGAAAGAGAAATGAAGGCATACACAAAAGCTAGCAGTTCTGTTAGAAGAGGGAGAAAGCTCAATGAAATGAGCTAAGGGCTTGTTTTACAGTTTACAGTTCTCTCATCCTGCTGCTTGAAAGCACTAGTAAAACTTCAGAGGAGAGGCATTAGAATTTCTGTTAATGCATTAGACACTACGAAAAATCTGAGCTATATAGCCCCAGGAGAAGTCTGAATGGGCAGGGTAACTAAATACTAGGATACTTTTATTCAGGTACCAAAAATAAAGGTCTGGCACTAAACTTTTACAGAGCTAAAAAGTGAGTGTAGATCAAAACATGTCTGAAAGGACAATGATCCCTCAACTTTTCTGGGAGACAAACTTTCATGCACAGTTATCCTCAGAGTGAATTTTTTGTCATTTTATCTAGGTGGGATCTCCCACTACTGTTTCTGTCTACCACCATGCACTGCTGTGAAGAGCCTGACTCTATATACTTGACTATTTCCCTCTAGAAACTGGGGGCTGCTGTTAGATGTCCCCAAAGCTGCCTCTGCTCCAGCATCTCTGGTGCTCTTCTCTCCCACCTCCCCAAACTTACTCCAACATGTCAATGTCTTTCTTGTACTGAGAAGCCCACAATGGGCTCCAATATTCCAGATGTGGTCCAATAAACACTGAGAAGAGGGATTTCCTGGTTTCCTGGTTGCGACCCTATTCACACAGCCAATTATTCTTTAGTCTTTATTATTGCCAGGGGATATAGCTGGCCAATACTCAGCTCACTGCCTTCCAGAGACCATAGGTCCTTTTCCACAGAGCTGCTCCCTCTCTAGGCTTTGCCTAGCTTGTATAATCCAAAGGTTTTTCCTTCCATTTACTGTTGTTCAATTTCATAAGGTCTGCGGTGGCCCATTCCTTCAGATCTCTGTGGATAAATCTCTGTCCTTGAGCATACTGACTGGGCCTCCCAGTTTGATACCTGCAAACCTGATGACAGTGTGCTCCATCACCACTTCCTGGTCATTAGTGATTCATTAATCCTGAAGGTCAAAGAACATGAAACTGTTGGTAATACTTGAACAGCAAGGACTAATGTTCAAAATTAGAAGCAATTCTTGGAGGAAGAGTCTTGGGGTTAAAAGGTTTTGCTCTTCTAGATTTTTTTAAGGCTTTACCTTAAACAGTTGTTTATCACCATTTGTTATACACGATACAAATAAGAAATCATAAAATTAATAGAAAATAGAAGAAAAGCAAAACCTTTGCTTCCAGCATCCAAATGTCTCCTCTGCTTCTTTCTCCTCTGCCACTTTGGCTTTCTGCTAGGTTCACAACTGCCCAGCAATCTGCTACTGTTCTTTGCTTTTGGAGTTACCAATTGTTGCATTGCCAGCTCAAATCTTCAGGTTTTTGTTCAATAGCAGTTTTGAAACTGGTAAGTATATATGTGATTTTACAGGACACACTGGTGAAGAGATTAAGAACAATTTTCTGAGTCTTTCTTAGTAGTCTCCTATCTTTAATGACAGGCTTGATCAAATTCCCATTTGCTTCAAATGCAATAGTTAGGACAAGGAAGAAAGTCCTGCCTTTCATTTATGGTATCCTTATAACTCATTTGAAAAGACAGATGTGAGACCAGACAGTGAACTGAGCCAAGTAAGCTTCCTATAAAATTTTTACTTCATTCATTTCAGAGCTTGGGATAGTAAATCACTATCACTATCTGTTACTATCAGTTTTGTTATAGCCAGCTGGACCTATTCACTAAGTTTTACCTTCCTATTCTCAGCTGTAAAGAAAGGCCATGTGACAGAATATGTTGCCCAGTTTACCTTCATAAAGGTTAAGTCCATTCTTTAAGATTTTTCTTTGAGTACTTTAGTTGCTCATCCACTTGCACATTAATTTTGCCTACGTAAACCAACAGTCTGGTTGTTTTGCTGCTGAGCAGACAGCAGTGGAAATATGGGTTGTTTATATGGCACTGTGAAGTCATTTCTGGCCCTCCCACTCTCCATGATACGGCTTGGAAGAGTTGGTTCCCAAACCTACCTTTCCCACACTGGAAATTTTTCCCTGTAGATTTCTTGCAGTTTGTTTGCAGCCCTTGGCCTAAGCAGTTTCCATCAGCACATACTGTTGAAGTGAGAGCTTTGAAATAGCCTTAGAATAAGCAAAATAGGTTGCTCTCTTCTCCAGCTAAGCAGACTCTAGAAGAGTCTAAAGCATGTCGCTGGAGTTCAGTGTAGGGGTAATGGGAGAATAATTCAGTATGAGGTTCATAGTGCACATTCCTTTCTCACAAAGACAGACATTATTCTTGGTAGTTGATTTCATCCACTGGAGACTTGACAGAAGCCTTCTGAGAAGGCCAGTTTCCAAGCTCTTTGGAGTGAAATAGTCACACCTGTGCTTTCTGTGCTTTTCTGCCCTGAACCCATGGCCCATGTATTGTATGGGTGGGCTAGCTGTGTTTGAGATGTACACAGCTCAGTGGGCTGCTCATCTTTCATAGAATCACCACGGTTGGAAAGGACCTTCAAGATCATCAAGTCCAACCAACAGCCCTGCACTTCTGCTA
>VWZO01021270.1:96664-112760 GCA_013396975.1 Bucco capensis
TGACCAAAATGCAGGACCCAACATTTGGCCTTATTAAAACTCATCCAACTGGCCTTTGCCCATTGATCAAGCCTGTCTAGGTGCCTCTGCAGAGCCTCCCTACCCTCAAGCAGATTGACACTTCCATCCAGCTTAGTGTTGTCTGCAAGCTTACTAAGGGTGCACTCTATCCCCTCATCCAAGTCATCAATAAAGATGTTGAACATCTTGTTTCTTAATTCATTTTTTCACAGTGCTGAAGGAAACATTATTTTCTCCCCGCCAGGGCATTACTGGAATGACCCTCCAACATAGAAGACCCAAAGAGTAGGAAGTAGTTTCAGTAGCCTAGTTACTAACATATTCTTGTAATTTAATAACCATCTTTTCTCCGTAGACCACTTCCTTTTCTGATATCTTAAAAGAAGAGGAAATCCTTAATTATCCCTTTACTGTGCATATATCCTCCTCAGAGCACATACGTTTTTTTCATCAATTCCATGGCTGAGATAAGATTGCATCTGTACTGATGGGGAGAAATGTAGTGGGGAGTACTGTGCCAGTAACACACTTTAATCCTATTCACCTTCTAGGATTATGTTTCCTTTCTTTATCTGTAGTTACAGTGAACAAAGGCAATGTAGAGTGAACCCAAAGGCTTGATCTTTCATTTGCAGTTCTAAAGTACTTTCATGTAGCAGAAATCACCCTTAGTATGCAGTGGAAATAGTCAGCCCTCCGTTACAAGTGCTGGGTTTAGGGCATCTAAGCTCCTTCCAAGGGAATACTGTGGAATATTTATGTGACATCCCATCATTAAGGGATATCTGTGTAGTCTTGTTATTGCATATAATTTACACTGATGTCCAAATAGCATAAAAGTTCTGTGCCATTTGGGCTTGTAGTCCCCTGAGTTCCTTCTGTTGGTGGCCAGATAGAAGTACAATGAAGTTACTATGTCTAATAGATTCTTAGAATGAAGAAGTGGGAATATTTTTACCTTATTGTTTTCTGGGTTAGTTTTTTTTTTGCGTTTACATAAAATCCTGGAACAGCTTCAGGATTCCCACTGGCATTTCAGTTTCTTGTAGTAAGAATGCAACAGAAATCCCTAGTGGTGCCATTGAAGAAATTAGGGTTTAAAAGGAAAACTTTTACATCAAAAATAGTTGACCAGATCTTCTCTCAAGATATTAATCTATTGTTGATGCAACAGTGTTTCCTTTCTTTCTCCTATCCTTAGTTTGCCTCTATAATTCCTGTTTCAGTACATGATTAGTTACAGCCCTATCCTGCTTTGGCTGAAGTCAGTGCCAGTACAGCTGCATTGAATTCACAAAACCCATGTCCTGGAAGCAACAAAAGGCTTTATTAAACTGCTCCTTTTTGTGTTTCCTTTCTTTAAACATGGTGCAGTGCTAGCATAGTTTGTGGAATGCCTATCTTCAATATTAAGTTCCTTTTGGCTCTTATTTGACATTTTCCTGCAAATACAGCAAGTTTTTTCAGGTTGCATTCTCGTATCTGCCTTTTTCTGTGACATAAATACATTTTACTTTTACGCTAAAAGTGCAATTGTGTTTTGAGAACTATGTCTTACACTTTGCTTGTATGACAAGTATTCCTTCAGGTATTGCTTCAGTACATGCCTATCTACAGCCATCTGGCTTTAAGTACAGAAAAATAAATAGTTCAGCCAGAAGCCTCCTGTGCTGGAAAGGATGAACACCACTTATTTGGTGATTTGTTCTAGTGTTGTATGGAGGGAATGTTTTTTTTTACATTCTTTTCCTACATGGTTCTTAAACAGCACCTAACCAACTGTTTTAAATCTGTAGGTAAAATCTCTGGCTACATCCTGTCCAGAAGAACTCCAAAAAGGAAATGTACTTGCTTGGCCAGATTTCCTGCCAGGAGTTGTTGGAAGAGTGAAGATAGATTACAAGAGTATATTTTGTGCTGGTTAGAACTTTATTTGCTAGAACCCTTTCTTTCTGAACAATATTGTAAGACTCTTTTATGAGGTCAGATATGCTAGTTTACAACCTTTGCCCTACTAACCTTGAATAAATTATTTTGGTAATTTGACAGTTAGAACATTCAGCCCTTCATTCCTCAAATTCCAGGGGTTTGTAACAAAAGTTCATTGGAATCTCTGACAGAGATTTATTGCTTCCTGAATTGAGATGGGGAAAGAGTGAAGATGGTGTTGGGCAAGAAAGACGTTTTTGTTGTCTTGTATTCTAAAAATAAGAGGATGGTATTTAAATACCTACTGCCTTCTCACCTCTTTTCCTACAGATTCCTTTTCTGATGTTATGTGTTTACGATTCTCAAAACCCTTTGAACATTAGCAGGATGTAGCATACCTAACAATTCCCAAAGCTTTCTCCTGGATAAACTTATACAGGATCAAACAATCAGATAACAAGTTTATTCATTCCAGCACATAGCTGTGTCTCTTACTTGATGCATATGTTTTGTCCACAGACTGTCCATCTTTGCAAGGATCCATACCACATCTGCGGGCCTCTTCTGCTGATGTAAAGCCAGGGTCAAAAGTGAGCCTTTCCTGTGACCCAGGCTTCCAGATAGTGGGAAACTCTGTTCAATACTGCCTTAACCTGGGACAGTGGACACGGCCTTTTCCCCGCTGTGAAAGTGAGTTGTCTCAGAGGGATGACAGGATTAGGAAACCTTAGCTTTTATTTGGACCCTGTCACTATTTATGGCCTGTTTATCCCTTCATCTATGAGGCACTTGAATCCATCTGTGTTACAGCATGTATGCTTAAAACTGAACTCAGGTTTTACTGAACAAGAACTATACCACAGATTGTACCACCTTTTCCATTCAGTTTGTAATGCCCAAAGCAGAAATTAGTCTATTTGGATCAGCAGTATGGTACTCCAGACTTTCCTCTCCAGAGGCACCTGTGGAAGATGAACAGGAAATGCTAGAATATCTCTGTGATTTTTGTCACTGAGAACATCTATTTTGAAGCAAAAGCCTTGGCAGTAGTATAACTTCTTTAAGGCAGTAGACATTTCTGTCAGGACTTAGAAGTGCTGCAACTAGATTTTATGCACTCAGGTTTCCAAGGCTCTTTGAATCCTGCTTTCCTGCTCCTGCTTTCTCCTTTCCTTTGGTTCTCCTGTGCTGTGACTGCAGCTAGGTATTTTTTTTTAATTTTAGCAGAATAGTAAATTAGCTCCAGAAATAGGTAATGCATGACTCTGAAATTGATCAGTAGTTTGGGGAAAAACCTCAAATGTATTAAAAATAGCTTTATCTAGATTTGATATGATTTTCAAGCCTTCATTTTTGTTTAGTTGTTCATAGCACTAATCCAGGATCTGTCTCCTCTTCTGCCCAAAGAATAGCGTGCATGTGAGGATTTACCCAAAAGCAAGTCCTCCTGGGCAGAACATAATTTTACTGGCAGAGACAGCTTTGCTATTTCTTATTGTGTTACCAGTGGCAACCCACCACAAGCCCATTAGCGTTGTCATCTTATTTCTCTGTACTGGGCCAGGCAGTTTTATCTGTTGAGCACAAAGCTCAGATAGAACAGAGCTGACATGCCACAAACACGCTGAGTGAATGAAGGACAGACTCACCCACTGACCTTTCTCAGCCTGTTCTACAAGTACCTGGTAAATGGAAGTGGGGGCATAATGAACTACAGAATTTATAGTGGAAGGTGTGGTACAGAAAATACTGTTATTTCTGACTGAATCATTCTCATTGTAATCACTGCCTTCACCCATCAGAATCATTTTCCTCTTTCTGCTACCAAAGATCCCTAAAACAGGTTGCCTTTCCCTGACAGCCTGTCTTTGTTACCACCTCTTCCATTCTATTCCTCTGCATCAAGTACTTGGCTTCCATTACCACGGGCTTTAAACATTTTACAGTGTCTTACTGTGTGATCCTTGCACATTGTTGGGGAAAAAAGGAGTTGCTACAATCCATGTAGTTACAAAGATGCGCTCTGTAGCTGTTGGACTAAATTTATGTAAATTTATGTATTTATGGGTTAAACACTGGCTGGCTGGACGTTCCCAAAGAGTTGTGATTAATGGAGCAAGATCTAGGTGGCTGCCAGTCATCAGTGGTTTCCTTCAGGGCTCAGTTTTGGGGCCAGCCTTGTTTGGCATCTTTATTGATGACCTGGACGTGGGGATCAAGAGCACCCTCTGGAAGTTTGCAGAGCACACCAAATTGTGTGGGAGTGTTGATGTGCTGGAGGGCACGGAGGCTCTGCAGAGGGACTTGGACAGGTTGGATCGATGGGCTGAGGCCAATTGGATGAGGTTCAATAAGGCCAAGTGCTGTGTGCTGCACTTTGGGCACAACAACCCCAGGCAATGCTACAGGCTTGGGGATGAGTGGCTGGAAAGCTGCCCAGCAGAGAAGGACCTNTTTTTTATGGGGTTTGGGGTTTTTTTGTGTTTTGGTGGGGTTTTTTTTTGGTTGGACTTGGTGATCTGGGAGGTCATTTCCAGCCGTAATATTCTGTGATTCTGTGTGATTCTGTGATTGAAATGAAGATGCACAGAAGCAGCTCTGCTAGAATAAAGAGCAACCTCCAGCAGGCACCTACAGTGACGCCTTCTGCTGGCGCAGCTGGAATCACAAGGGCTTATTTACTATAGTCAAAGTGATGCCCAAGGTTGTATGCGAGGTCAGTTCCAGTCTCTCCATCATTCATGCACTGTGTGGTCTCAGACCAGGGTTGTAACCTCTTGGCAGTCACTTGTTAGCATTTTTTCAATGTTCAAACACAGTAACAATAAGCTCTTGAAAAAAACAGCATTTTTCAGTGAACAGGAACCTCCATAGAGGCAAACTTACTTTTCCTTTTGCCTTGAAACTCACCAAGGATCACTGATTATCAGGGTAAGTGGCATGTAACTGAAGGGTGTGCTCATGTTTTAGTCACAGATGTATCCTCCGGAGCTAGCAGAATAGCAGGAGCTGGAGAGTCCTGCTCGGTCTCTGGCTGACAAGTGCCCACAAAACAAGATCCTCCATCAGACCTGGAATCCATTATTTTTTACAACTGGGGCCTTGAGTCTACCACAGAAGGACTAGTTCTGTAGTCACCCAAAGGGAGAGGGTTTCCTCTTGCAGATGGGGTGCCACAGTTGCAGAGAAAAAATCACCAGTCGTGGCTCTCTTGTGGAATTACTCTGAAGCAGATCCAGTCTGCTCTGACAATGTCTGTGCCTTCTTTTCCCTCGTGTTGCAGGAATCAGCTGTGGAGTGCCTCCATCTTTAGAAAATGGGTTTTACTCAGCTGAGGACTTCTTTGCTGGCAGTACTGTTACCTATCACTGCAACAATGGCTACTATTTGTTGGGTGACTCTCGGATGTTGTGCCTGGACAGTGGGAGCTGGAACAGCATTTCACCATCTTGCCTTGGTAAGATGTGCTATACATGTAGCTGCATGGGCTGCCCATCTTGTCGTTCTCCTGTGCCCTTTGGGTTTGGGTGAGATTTTGTTCTGCACTTGTGGAGACTGACCAGAGTCTCAGAAGTCACATTCCAAAATATTCTCTTTTCTGAAATAACATGCTCAGAATTATGTGTAACCAAAACTGCATTCTGGCACCTTTCTCTGCCAGTCCTCTTTTGTACCCCACACCCTCTACTTAGTAAGCTGGTAGTGCACTCCCAGCCTCTCTCCTTCCAGGTTCATTTAGCCCTGGACTCGTTGCATTCTCTGCCTTTAACCAGTGCATTTCCTTGTGCTTCTTCATGATGTCAGTTTCCCATACTCTCTGACCAGGTTCTTTTAGATGCTCCAGTCATGGAGGTTGTAATGTTTAATACTAAATTTACTTACTTGTAGACCGTTGATGCTGTGCAAGATTTCTGGTTCAGCAGAGCAATACAAAATATACTGCATAAGAAAATACAAGTAATTGCAAGTTACATTTAGCAAAACACAGCAGTTCCAATACACAGTTCAATCACAATACCAGTATCTATAATACGAACACTGTGATGACACTGAACATCCCCAGTAGCCAGGAATGAATACGTCCGTCGAAGCCAGCTCTCTGTTGGCCTGAGACACATATTAAATTCCCCACCATACTGGTCTGCTTAACTCAAGAGAGGCATTTGCACTTTTTTAATGAGTTCAAAAACAAGCATTTACACTACCAGTTGATCTACTTAACTGCTGATAGCTGTTTACTTAAAACAAAAGCCACCTTCCTGTCCCCTGCTGTTGAGGAAGCTTCATTGAAACAGCAGTGGTCAGTTACACCCAGCATTATTCCCTGAACTTCATGGGCAGATCACCCTTGCTCATCTCTGAACCTTCCATTGTAGGAGTTTGTTGGTCAGTCACACATGGCTGTCAGCAAGCAATTGCAGCATTGAGGGGCTGCAAGTGCCCTTACAGACACTGTTGCCACGCCATAACTTAGTTCCTGGATCTCATATACCAAATTCAGCTGCAGGAGGTGAAACATGAGATCAACCAGCATTGTACTGTGTACAGAGGACTGGGTGTGACTGTTCTTGTATGGCCATGTCTCCAGCAGATCCCTGCTGGAATCTGCTAACTTGGATTGCTGCTTAGTTATGCCTAACCTGGGAGTTGTAGGGTAACAACCTGGGAAGACTTGAGTTTGATTTGACTCTTAGTTTTATGTAGATAAAGCACATTTTTTTCAGTCAAGCCAAGCAAGAGAAAAGCCAATAGTCTTTTAGTTCCTCCAGCATTCCAGCATATCCCAGCATTTGGGATAGGATCAATATGGTTTCATACCATCCTGTCCACCAGGACTCCTTCAGAACCTCCAAAGAGAGTATTCAATCCGATTTTCCTCTCTTTGCTTTTCTCCTTTGCACTGTATACCAAGGCCTAAAAACGAGTAGGCTCAGAGCAGACAGCTGCAAGGCTGTCCAAATAGTTTGATATCTGTGCAGCAGGAAGCATGATGTTTAGAAGGAAAAGCCCTGTGCCCCACATTCCAGCTTACCTTGTCACTCATAAAGCAGAGTAGACTAAGGGGAAAATGAAAACAAGAGTGGCTTTGGCACCCTGATCCACCCTTTACCTTTCTGATTGATGCTCCAGGCCAGTGCTAACGAAGCCTGGTACACCTTTGCCCTGGGGCATTCCTTTTCCTCTGTTATGGATCTGATTCACAGTGTCCTTCCACTCTTCTTTGCCTTACAGGATGTTACAGGAGGGGCAGTCATTCCAGTTCTGCTGTGGCAGCACTTAGCATTCTTCCTGATGCCTGTGTAATTGGCAACTGTTGATTTTAAAGTGCAGTTTTCATTCTGCATGTCAGAAAGAAACTGCTTTGCTTTTCAGAACATTCCTGGGTTCTTTTCCTGCTGGCCAGACTCATTCAGCAGTGAAGAATAAAAACAGCAGTTCAGTACATTTTGCTGCTTTTATAACCAAGTTGGGTATTTTTTGCCTGAAATGGGCCAAGAGCTATGTGTCTGCATGTTATACTCAGTTCAACAGGTGCCCTGTAGAAGGGCCTTTAAATGGAGAATTGTTCTATCTCTAAATTTTGTTTGTATAAAGAATAATCCCTAATGCCAGCATTTTCAACTAGATAGTTTGAAATTGACCTTTTGTAATTTATGACTCATTTACAGACCAAAAACACTTATGTACAGTCAGGATTTGAAAGCTGATACAAAGTATTCTGGAGTGAGGGGTATTTTTTTTTTTGGCTCTATAGTACTAAGCCACACGGAGCATAAATCATTAATTGCCATTTCTAGGCACTACTAGTAGTTAATTATAATAACTAATATGTTTTGAACTCATTTTAACTTTCCTGGCAACTGCAGGCACTTCTCATTCCTAGTCTAATGTAATTCTCTTCAGCAACGATGGGGCTCTAATAATATTTTATGTTCAGAGTCTTTCCCCTCTTGGCTAAGTTTTCCTGTCTCACAAGTGGAAAGTTTGAGATATGGAGGGTTTCCCATGCAATTGTTTAATGCAGAAGTCCTCCCTCACAGTGTCTATCCAAACTAGTAAAACAGCACATAAGTTATGATGTCTATTTGTTTGCTGTTTGTTAACTAGGTAGATACTTTTTGTGGAAGTATTAACTAAAGGTTAACAGAATTTGTCTCTGATTTTCTCACATTTCACAATACTGCATAGTAAATTATATAAAGTATAAATATTAATTATAAATATTAATTATTTTTACTAGTGCATCAAAAAATGTGATTGATGTAAGAGTGATTTTTAATTACATTAATTAAAATTATTCTTCCTTACAGTTAGTGAGATGGAAATTTACAGCAGATGTCTTTTACAAGTAGTAACCTGGGGACATCTTTTTTGTGTTTCTTTTTCGTAGATGTTGATGAATGTGCTGTTGGATCAGACTGTGATGAGCATGCATCTTGTCTCAACACAAATGGATCCTATGTTTGCACTTGCATCTCTCCTTACACAGGAGATGGTAAAAAATGTGCAGGTATGGGAAAGAAAAACATCAGGCTAGCCTTTCCAAGGTTCTGAGTGGGACAGAATCCTGCCTCCCACTGTGGAAGACAGTTTCCAGAGACTGATACCTAGGGAAGGGTGCAGCAGGTATTCTCTCATCTCTAGGGCACTTTGACCTAATTGAGGATGTGATGAAGTGTCTGCTTTTGTGTCTTGAGAATTCATCTCTCACTATGGAGACAGCTGTCAATGGGACTCTGCTCCAAGGACATGCAAAATCCTCATGCACATGGAGAGAGCATGTGCTGAAGACCTGAGAATGCTGCATGCCACAAAGGGGTCACTTTATAGAGGAGAGCTGTGCTTTGAAGAAGTACTTCAATACAAACATTGGAGTAGGGCCTGAGCTGCCTGTGAAAACACTAGGCAAAGTAACTTTGCATGAGGATGACAAGACAGTGGCATCACAGAGGTGACAATGTTGTCCAGAAAGCAGGTTCTTTCCCTGGTGCACAAAGCCAAGTCACACACGCACAGGTTGAGATACCGATCTTACTCTAAGTTCAGATGCTAGACAGGACTAACATGCTCAACATCAGTTTTGAATCAAATATATACACCTGCTTGGTAACAAGCCACTACCTTAATCCAGCCTCCTAGTAGATGATTGGTTAGCTAACTTATGTAATACTTGTATACAAAAATTCTACTGCACATATTCAATGAGGAAAAGTCCCTTCATGGGCTGGGGTCTCTTGCCCTTTTAATGAAGGTAGTTCAGTCAAGGTTACTGTTTGTTGCTGATTCAGGGCCTCAGTTACTGCTGGTTGCCAGCTCAGAACCTTAGTTTCAAGGTGTTCTTTCCTTGCTGACCACTCCCTTTTTATTGTTTTAGCATCTCCTTACCAACAGTTACTTTGTTTCTTAACAACCCTACAGCCCACTTTTGTTCATGATCAAATATATATTCTACAAGCTAAGCAACCCTATACATTTCACAGATTCTTTCTAGCAACTATATTCTGCTTAGCACTATTGATAAAGAGAGTGATGTAGGTTGGAATAAAAGGTAGCTGAGGTGATTTCATGTTCAGGGCTGAGCATGCTGGAATGGACTTTCCCTCACAGAGGGAAAAATGACTTTGAGAAATTTGCATCTGACAATGAAAGCAAACTCTGTTACAGAAGGCTCTTCACTGCCTACCACTTACATACAGGACAGAGAAAAGACTGGTAAGGCTGCAAACTACTTGGGAGTGTTTGCCATGTGCTCTGCCTTCCTACTTTGAGAAAATTCCCAAGCATGTCCTCTGCAACTTGGTTATAAAACCTCCTACTTAACCGTGTTATTGACAGTTTCTCTTTCCCTCCTCAGAACCAGTGAGGTGCCATAAGCCAGGAAATCCAGAGCATGGCCATTTACATGGGGACACTTACAGTGTTGGCAGTGAAGTAACGTTTTCCTGTGAAGAAGGGTTTCAGCTGACAGGAGTGACTAAACTGACATGCATGGGGTCTGGAGAGTGGAGCCACCCAGTACCATATTGTGAAGGTGTGCTTCCTGGGGAGAACGTATGCTATGATGCACATTGCTAAGAAAGATGGAAGGGGAAAGCAGTAGTGTAGAGCTTCTAGAGACCACAGCAGCTAATCAAACCCTGTCCTAGCAGGCCTGTTAAGAGTCTCTATTGTCTTAAGGTATGTAAGCACCAGCCAAAACTTTTTCAGCAGTTGTCATATTCATAGGGGTACTGTCTTATGCAGATTCTCCAGAGTCTCAAAGGCATAGACTCATCTTTATGTAACATAAGCAGTAAAAGTGTTTTTCTTTCCCACTCAGCCTCCTGTTTTCAAGGAACTTGTGGGAACTTGATGTCTTAGATATCAATTACTGTGTTTCAGTGGCTATCAGAGAGGACAGGCTGGTGCACATACATGGTATAACTGCAGAAACTGATTTTAGAACTGAGCTGAAGCAATGGTATAAATGAGGGGACAGAGGTGATGTCAGAAAAACAATTGCTTTGTTCACAGGGAGGAGCGGATATAAAGTCATCTTGACAGTCAAGTGGTGGTTTGTAGAACAATTCCAACTACCTATTTGCAATTAGCCCAGTTTCTCAGTAAGGTGAGGTCAGATAAAGAGCCCTAAATATCAATTACAGCTTAGTCAAGAGCCTAGTGTTAGCTAGAGCTTTACACCTCTTCAAACCTATTTAGAGAAAAAAAAAAAAGAAATTCTGATTTTCTATTCTTTTTTTGGTTTTGTTGTATCAACCTCCCTTGTGATCTTCTGTTTTTAAAGCTATATCCTGTGGTGGTCCAGTTATTCCAGAGAACAGTGCCATTTTGGGCTCAAATTTTACATACCACAGTAAAGTGGTGTACAGGTAAGATCTCAGTGTTTGAATACTGTATTAATAATTGATGGAGCATCTGGAAAACAAGTAAGAGTATGGCTGAATTGAGAGAGTGATTGAAACAAAGGAGAGGAACAAGATGGGATTATGGTAATGAAAAATCGTTTGGTTATAGCTGTGGCTATCCCCTAGCAGAGCTGAATGTTTACACCAGTACTACTACTTCCCTATGCCCTGCAGAGAAAGATGGTGTATGCAGGTGTGGATGAAGAGAAAAAACTTACAATTTACTACATTGTGCATAAAATGCTCAGTCTTTGCTAGCAATTCTTTTCTTTTCAGATGCAATGATGGATACAACTTAGTGGGTGAAAAGGAAATTCTGTGCCTTGCTAGTGGTGTTTGGAACCATCCTCCTCCCTCTTGTGAAATGGTGACTTGTCCTAGCCCACAGGATATCAGCAATGGAAAGTACACACTCACTGGCAAAACCTACCTTTCCTCTGTATCATACACTTGTGACAATGGATACAGGTAAATGCAGGAACATAGCTGAGCCAAAGGCTGATGGCATGCTTACCAGAAGGTCTAACTAATGTCTGAAAGACACAAAGCTGAGAGCATTGCTCAGGAAGATAAAATACTGAAGTAGAATTTTAAAAGAGTTCTTCATATCTTGAAGGTACTTTCTGTATGTCATCCTAAATTGGAGCTGTTCAAGAAAATCATTTAGTCCTTGAACTCTTTGTAGTAGTCATTTATTCTACACTTCTGTTCTGGTTTATATTTGTAAGCAGTTATAGTGGAAATGTTTTTAATATGCTACAATTAAAAATTAATACAGTAATGCTATATCCAAGGATGTGGCTTTAAGTGCAAGTTTCTGCCTCCCCTGATATCTGCATGTGCCTCTAGCAGATTTACTCTGACATAAGCAGTCTCATATAGACCTGTTTAGGTCTAAATTTTTTCTCTTATTTTCCTGCTGCAAGCTTTCTCTTGTCAGGTGCAGGCAGCTAGGTGAGGTGTGCTCATTTGGTGAGTGTTTTAATTGTGTTCATACAATGGATACCTCAGCTGCAGTCCAGTGTAGTGTTAAGTCATAGTTTCACAATGTGGTCTTATCTGTACCCCACTAAACCATGCAGTGGTTTTTCCGTTGCCAATGAGTTTTTGACCATGGACTTCAGGCAGCAAATCACACATCAGTTGTGACTCTGTACCTGTTGTACTTGGTGAGAGAAGTCCTCTCTCCCTTGGTCACCACTCCAGAAGAAGCCCTCCTAAACAGTGACCCTTTTTTGTATTATTTCTGGACCTAACTGTGGACCAAGTATTGTCCTTCAGGTACCTCTTATGTGCTTTTTATCTTAAACATATTTCCAAAAGTTTACAGGTCATTATTCTTCTCTTCCAGTAACCTCTGAGCTCATTTCATTCAGTTAAACATCGAGGTCTAAAACTGATTGAAGTAGGGAGTCAGACACACCTGTGTAGGGCTCTCAGATATGATATGGGACCTACTGGGAATCTATAGCTAGCTAACATAGCAGTTGGAGACCAGATGACAACTGAGAGACAGCTTTTCTATCAATGCATTGCTATTTCCTCAGCTAAAGAAACCAAAAACTACCATCAACTTTAAATGTATGTGGCTATTAACTCAAGCAAAATCCTTTACATCCTGAAGGAACTGAATACTCTTTTGTAAAGAAACCTGAACTGGATCATTTCCTTCCATTTTCTGAGTGAAGGTATTGTATAAGGTCCTGGACTGAATCAGGTCTCAGACTGAAGCCTAGTGGCAAGTCTCAAGATTGGCATGGTGTTGATGGCACACAGGTCACTCTTTAAAATTAGGTAAATATTTAAGCACCCTGACAATTTCTTCTGTGGCCCAAAGATGGGCAAAGCTACAGCAGAAGTTATGTGTGTGTCTGTGTGGTGTGCTGAGGTACCACATGAATTCCATCAGCTTTCCCTTCAAAATAACCTGAAGACCAGCTTTTTTGACAGCATCTGCAGTGCTTTTTCCTGACGTGAGGCTGAGATTCTGGCCTCTGCTGAGAGACTCCCTTTAATTTCACTGTGGCCAGGAAGTCAGTAAGAAGCAAAGTACCTCTTCCCATCTGTGTTTCTCACCTGGTTGGAAATAGTTGCCTTAATAATGATCTTTGTGTCTCAGCCTTCAGGGACCTTCTGTACTTCTCTGTGCATCTTCAGGGAACTGGAACAGCACACCTCCCACTTGCAATATTGTCTCTTGTGGATCCCCTCCTGCCATCAAAGATGCCTTCATCAATGGAGATAACTTTACTTTTGGAAGCACAGTCTCTTACACGTGTAAGGAAGGGTATGTAGATTGGTGCTACTGGATGAATATTCAGGATGAGTGAAACTGGTGCACTGCTTCACGAGTCCTTTATAGCTACACAGTAATTCATTTTTACTGCTTCTGTCTTAACTCTCTGGAAATTAAATGTGATGGAGATTTTTTTTTTGAGGCGTTTCTTAAAGTAGATTAACTGCAGCTGAACACACAATGGAACTGGAGAATGGACAGGAGTCATGGGGAGTGATAGACCAATTCAACAGGAAACACTCTCCCTTTGGGTTGCTACAGAACTAGACCTACTGTGGTAGACTCAAGGCCCCAGTCATAAAAAAATCCCTATGTCTCTTCAGGCTACAAGAAATCTGTTTGGTGTATTTTGAGAACTGTCTGTTCCAGTGTTCTCAGTTCTGCTTCTTTAAAACTGATTCCTCATTCAAAGGGGTGCATTATTTTTCTTTGATTTCCATCTGCTCAGTGTAGTGACCTTTTCAGACCATATTTCATCAAAGGTAAGGCTCCATTTTGACTATGTTGAGCATGAATGTAATGCTGGACTCTGATCCTGCAAGAAAGAACCTTTGAACATCCTTCTCTTTACAGCCTGTGAGCAGTTCCACTGAATTTCTTGAGACTGTTCTGTCTGAAAGGCAGAGCAGTTATGCAGAGCTTTGCCAGGTCAGGCTCTAAGTGACTGGAGGATTTTCTGCTCCTTCTTGATGTGAAAACCTAGATCGATAAGCCAGCGTTTTTCTTATGAACTGGCTTTGCAATGTTATTTGAAACACAATTGAAGCAAAGCAGCCTTATTCTGTTTTTCTTGACTGTATTATGAATTAGAAAGCTGCTTTTCTTTCCTGTGCAAGCATTTTAAGTGGAATAGGATAGCAGCATTTGAAGAGGGTCACAGCTGCCTTTGACCATGAATAGAGTGGATTATGTTAAATATTGCCCCATAATACACTGTTTTTCTGGAGTCCAGTCATGAGGCTTTGAAAACAAATCCTTTAAACAAAACAAGGCATTTTTGCAGATGTTGCCATCAAAATCTGAACGACCAGTTTCCAGCCTGCACCTGGGAAGAGTCACTGGGAACTTTGCAGTGCCTACTCTTCCCTTGCTTTCTGTGGAAGCATAGCACAGAGCTTTCAAAACTGAGGAAGAAAATAGTCACAGATGCTGTGAATGCACTGTTGCATCTTTAAGCAGCAGGGTTTTAAGAGAGGTGAGCAACATGGAGTAGTGCCTGCCACGTTATCCCAGAAGAAGTTTAGAGAAATGCAGCTACACTAACAGTAATCATGTGGTATAATTTCATTGTAAAAGATGACTTTTTTTTTTCCTACTTAGCATTTTTTTTTATTGCCTTTTGTAACAATTTTTACAGGTTTTGTTGGGTTTTTTTAGAAAGATGTTACAGAATTGCCATGTGCATTAATGGGAAGAGCATCTCTGGGTGACTCACTAAGGAGTGTCTTATTGCTTTCAATTGTGAAAATAAATTCATAGGGCTGATACAGGAACCCAAAAGGCCATTATGGGCTTTTCTACTCTTTCTTCTTCATTCAGGTCTACTAAAGGGAAAGAATTTCTCAGTGGGATCGTGTCTTTGAGGATTGTATGGACTGTTCCTTCACAAGACTAGGTTTGTTGTAGTAGTTCAACCAAAATGGAGGTTCAGGAATGCTAATCAGATGGACAGACAAGACAGAAGCAATATATGCAAGGGGTGCTAGGCTATCCCTCTTTGAGATACCTCACCTGTGGACCTGTAGGCTTTAAGAGTTTGCTTTTGAAGCTAATAAAGCTGATGAAGCTGTAAAGGATCCTGTTCTTCTGAGGTGCTAGCAAGCAAGCTTGTGCTTGAAGGGGCTTCAGGAAACTGCAGGTAGCGTTTGACAATGCTTGTCTTTTTGACTTCCTGTTTTATTTCCTTATCCACAGTTACACATTAGTTGGTCCTGCAACCATAGAGTGCTTAGCCAGCGGTGAGTGGAGTGTGAGCCACCAGCAGTGCCTGGCAGTGTCCTGTGATGAACCACCTCATGTGGAAAATGCATCACCAGAGAGTGGCCACCGCCTCTTTGGTGATGTAGCTTATTACTTCTGCTCGGATGGTTACAGCCTGGCTGATAACTCTCAGCTGCTTTGCAATGCAGAAGGGAAGTGGGTGCCTCCAGAGGGCAGGGAGATGCCCCACTGCATAGCTGATTTCTGTGAAAAGCCATCCACCGTCTCATACAGCATCCTAGAGTCCATTAGTAAAGCCAGGTTTGCAGCTGGCTCCGTCGTGAGCTTCAAGTGCATGGAAGGCTTTGTTCTGAACACTTCAGCCAAGATTGAGTGCCTTCGAGGGGGCCAGTGGAATCCTTCTCCTTTGAGCATACAGTGCATCCCAGTTCGCTGCGGAGAGCCTCCCCACATTAGCAATGGCTATGCCAGTGGGGCCAACTACAGCTTTGGAGCAGTGGTGGCTTACAGCTGCAACAAGGGGTTCTACATCAAAGGAGAGAAGAAGCGAACCTGTGAGGCCACTGGCAACTGGAGTGGCAGTTTGCCCACGTGCCACCCTGTGTCCTGTGGAGAACCACCACAGCTTGAGAATGGCTTTATAAAGGTACAGAGGGAGTTTTCTTACTTGCTTGCTACCATAGCGAACTGAATATGTCTTCACAATTGACACTGGTGGGATTTTCTCTTTTCTGATATGCTCTCCTGTTAAAGTTGAGGAAGCGCATGAATGGATGGAATAATCAAAGGGGATTTGCAGCAGAATTGTGTCTGGAAAACATGGACAGTTCTATGGGGTTTCCTATTTTAAAGTGGGTTTTCAGTTAGGTGACTCAAGATGCTATATGACAGTCAACTGATTTCCTTAACACCTCTTACGTGGTCCACGAGAGGCATTCCTGTGCCATCTGGAGACATTTGAAATACTGTTGCCATTTCACAAACCTTGCTCTTTTCATTGCTA
>VWZO01021270.1:112801-183777 GCA_013396975.1 Bucco capensis
AAAAAAAGTAATTTGCAATAGATAAATCACCATGGGATAATATCTTTCCTTTGGATGCAAGCACAGTTCTTTACTGAAGTCAGAACTTCCCTTTCCTTATCAAATTACATTGCAACAATGCCTGAAGCTAAAAATCTCCTTGTGGCAGCTCGAATCTGTAACAAGTATTTACCCAATGTTACGCTTTGATGTGCACAGATGATTTTGTGATAAGGAAGATCAAAAGCACTATTTTAAAAATTAAACTATATATTTGTGAAGCATTTAAAATACACACGCCCCTCCTTCTTTTCGTCTATATGCATTTGCTAAAAACTGGGGACAAGGGTGGGGAGGGTGCATCCCTGTTCCCACATGGTCTTAGAGCAGTCATAGCAACAGTATCTGTTCAGACTCCCACAGAGGTACATCCCCTAATTAATGCAAGTCACTCTGTGATGTCTCCCATAGCTAGGATCACTCCTCCAGATAGTCCTTCCTGTTAGAGACATTTTTTAATTCCTCAGTCAGAGCTGAGCCTGCAACTTCTCTCCTGAGCTGCCTTTTCCTCAAGATCTGCAGCTCCATCTGTGGCACTAACAAATGTCTCCTCGTACTATTACATCTGAGAGATCCAGCTTTGAATATGCCTGTAAAATAAAGAATTGTAACAATAGGTCATTTCATGGCAGCTTCTCATGACCCATTTCTTTTCTGTCTTCCCTTCTACACATCTTTTGGCCTCACAGGTCAGGAAAGGGAAAAGCAGAGGAAGTATTTTATAGCATTTACACTTTAAGCCTTGGAATTTTCTGTTTTCTTTGGATGGTGCTCTCAGATTTCTTGACAGCAGGGTGCATCATTTGAGGCAGCTCATTCTGTGTCAGGTACTTGCTTTCATTCCTTTGCAAACAGCCTTTACTGCTGTCTGGGGTTCAGCTTGAAGATAGACCAAGATGACACAAGAACTTAAATCAGCCTTCTGTTGCTCCACTCATGCCTCTTCATTTCAGACATGTACCTGTCTTATCTGTTTTGCAGGAAACAACTGGACGCTTCTTTGAGAACGAGGCAAATTATCATTGTGAGTCTGGCTACCAGATGGTTGGGAGCTCTGTGTTTGTCTGCCAAGCCAATCGGCAATGGTACAGTGAATCACCTCCTCACTGTGTTCCCCTCAGCTGTGGAAAACCACCACCCATCCAGCACGGCTACTCCAAGGGAGAGACTTTCGATATGGGCTCCAAAGTTGAATTTTTCTGTGATGAAGGCTATGAGTTGATTGGAGATATTTCTTGGACATGTCAGAAATCTGGGAAATGGAGCAAAAAGCAAAGCCCAAAGTGTATGCCTACAAAATGTCAAGAACCACCCTTGGCAGAAAACCAGCTGGTCTTGAGGGAAGTGACTTACCAAGTTGGTGTTGTACAGTTCTCCTGCAAGGAGGGTTATGTTTTGCATGGCTCCTCTGTACTGAAATGCTTGCCCTCCCAACAGTGGAATGATTCCTTTCCCTTCTGCAAGGTTGTACAGTGTCCTGCACCTCCCTACATCCCCTTTGGTGACCCCTTGACTTCAACTCTTCATTTTGGTAGCACTGTGAAATACATCTGTGTGGATGGGTTTTTGCTGAAGGGCGAGTCTACCATCAGATGCCAGGCTGATGGCTCATGGAGCTTGCCTTTGCCAGAATGTATTCCTGTGGAGTGCCCACAACCAGAAGAAATTCAGAATGGCATTGTTGATGTGCAGGGTCTTACCTTCCTTAGCACAGCCCTCTATACATGTAAACCAGGCTTTGAACTGGTGGGGAACACAACTATCCTTTGTGGAGAAGATGGGCAGTGGCTTGGAGGAAGGCCAGCTTGCAAACCTATTCAGTGCACAAGGCCTAAGAAGATCCAAAATGGCAAATACTCATTCACAAACTTCCATTACGGACAGACTGTTAGGTATTCTTGTGACAGAGGTTTCCAGCTCCAAGGGGAGGAAACACTGAGATGCCTAGAAACAGGGGAGTGGAGTACAGAGGTTCCTTCCTGCAAAGCCATAAATTGCCAGCCTCCTCAACCCATTGAGAATGGCTTTGTGGAAGGTGCAGATTATAGCTATGGGGCCATGGTCATTTACAGCTGTGTGCCTGGCTTCCAGCTGTCCGGCCTTGCCATGCAGACCTGTGAAGAATCAGGCTGGTCTAGCTCCACACCAGCCTGCCTCCCAGCAGACTGTGGCCTGCCTCCTCACATTGACTTTGGGGAGTATGTGCAGGTGAGACAAGGGGAAAGACATTCTGATCAGGAGAGGGCTGCAGAGAGCCCTTCTGTTTCACATATGTTACTGGCTGACAATTTGAAAGACTTGAAAACTGCTTTGAAGGAGGACAGTGCAATGCAGCTCACCTCTTTCTTATTTGGAACTATAATTTTATACACGTGTTACTCTGGCCATGAGCTGCTGGGAAACCCTGTTCTAGCTTGCCAAGAAGATGGGGCTTGGAATGGCAGTGCCCCTGCCTGCATTTCAATAGAGTGCACCTTGCTGTCACCCCCAGAGAATGGTTTTTTACATTTCACTGAGAACACACTGGGTAGCATGGTGCAGTACACCTGTAAGCCAGGATTCACACTTGTTGGCTCTGACACACGACTCTGTTTGCCAAGTCGGCAGTGGAGTAACACTGCTCCATACTGCCAAGCAGTAATATGCAGCTCACCTACCCAGCTTACGAATGGGAATGCAAGAGGGGAAAACTACACCTATGGGAGTGTTGTCTACTATGAGTGTGATCCTGGATACCAGTTAAATGGCCCCACAGAAAGGAGATGCCAAGAGAACCAGAAATGGGATGGCAGTGAACCAATTTGCATTCCTGTTTCCTGCAGCCCACCGCCAGTTCTGGAGAATGGTCAGGTGACTGGAGAGGAGCACACGTTCCAGAGACGTATAGAGTACAGCTGCAACGAAGGTTTTCTTTTAGATGGGGACAGGAGTAGAGTCTGCCTTGCAAATGGAAGCTGGAGTGGAATCGCTCCAGTTTGCAACGCTGTGACCTGCCGTGTGCCGCTGCCTCTTCCCAATGGGACAACTAGTGGCTCAGATTTTGGCTTTAAGAAACAAGTGCACTATCACTGCAATGAAGGATATAGCCTGCAAGGAGCGTCTACACTTACCTGTCAGAGTGATGGTACCTGGGATTCAGAACCTCCACACTGTGAGCCAGTCATTTGTGGACCTCCTGAAGACATCTCCCATGGCTTTCTGAATGGCTCAGGTTTTACCTATGGGGAGTTTGCCCAGTATGTGTGCTTCCCTGGTTATGAGCTGCATGGCAATCCTTTACGGCAATGTTTGTCCAATGGCTCCTGGAGTGGAAGAATTCCATCTTGCCTACCTTGTCTGTGTCCTACACCACAGATTCAGAATGGAGTTGTTCTTGGTTCAGACTTCAGCTGTGGGAAAAGTGCCTGGTTTCAATGCCTGGAGGGCTTCAAACTGCTAGGGCCTTCTGAAGTCACCTGTGAGGCAGCTGGCAAGTGGAGTTCTGGGTTTCCTCGCTGCGGGCAAATTTCCTGTGGCTCTCCACCCATCATCCCCAACACATTTATCAATGGGAGCAGCTTTGCAGATGAGAATACCATCATCTATACCTGCCTGACGGGTTTTGTCATGCAAGGCACTCCAGAACTGACTTGTATGGAGACTGGTGTCTGGAAGAAGCCATACCCAAGCTGTGAGCTGTTAAGCTGTGGCCCACCACCTTCTGTCCCAAATGCAGAGGTTCTTGGGAACAATTACACCTATGGGAGCAAAGTCCAGTACAGGTAAGAATGCTGCTGCCATTCTGTTTCCATAAAATGGAAGGAATGGAGATGGAAGGTTTATGCCTCCCCAGGTAGTGCAGGTTTTTAAAAGACCTGGAAGAAAAGTTATGCCCTGTCACATGCTCAGATTGACAAAGCCCACATTCTCATACCTGTATAAAGCAAGGTTTTTTTAGTCTGTTGGGCTTCACTTTATCACTGTCTTTAGTTTCAGTTTGCATTTTTGTTCTTGTCCTCTGAAACAGTGGTTTGGACATTCAGGTTTGCTTAGCAGGTGGCAGCAGGAGTCAGCAAATTGTGCAGTATTTCTTCCTTTTTGGCACCCCATTTATGTCTTCCTCCTGCTCCAGGTACCTATTATAATACAGAAGGGCTGATCTCCCTTTTATCCCATTTTCTGTACTACAACACTGCACTGTCAGTAAGTGTTGCTGATGTGAAGATACTCCAGATAGGACAGAAAGGGAAGTTTGTTAGTTTCTTGAAGTGTGGACACTGCAGATCTATTTCTCCAAGGTAAGGAATTCCTTCGCAGACAGGGAGATGGATTTTTGGCAGTAACAGCAAATAATAGTATGGGACAGAAATGGGGGATGACATGTGGATGAATTTAACAGTATCTGTCATTTCCATGCATTTTTAACAAGGTCAAGAGGTGCTTGTGGAAAGGTCTGCCTTTCTACAAGTAAACCCACTTGTGCAAGCCAAGTGAGTTGTTCTTGGCAAAGCACTGTGTGGAACAGAATGATTCTGCCTTAAATGCCTAAGCAAATGGCCTGTGGTCAGCCTAAGGCTTCATTTGTTCTTGGAAGAAAGTGAGGTTGTCTTTAGAATTGCTTGGCACTCACACACTGTTTACCTAAACAACAAAGGAACAGCTTTCTCCTTGCAGAGGGAAGCACAGTGCTGGAACTGCACTGAATTGTTCAGTACCCACCAATCACTAAAGGCACCAACTCACTTTCCATTATAGTGCTGCAGCAGCATGAAGCAGCTGGAAATTAAGTCTGAAGCTTCCAGCTCTTGCAGCAGAATAAATTCAGTCCAGGCAAGCTTCTTACAGGGTTACTTTGAAATAATAGAGAAATCCTGTGGTGTGCTTATGAGCAACTAATGCTTAAAAATGACTATTAGACTTTGTAGTTTATGGGTTAGCTGTCAGGTCTACATGCTGTTTTGCAGGTGCCTGGAAGGCTACACAATGGTGACAGAGGTGGATGCTTGCATTTGCCAGGAAGATGGACAGTGGTCTTCTCAAAGTATTTCCTGTTGCCCTAGAAACTGTCCCCTCCCAGGAAATATCACCAATGTAATTGTACCTGGGGACAACTTCACTGTGAACACAAACATCACTTTGTCATGTGTGGAAGGCTACACTCTAGTGGGAGCAAGCACATCTACATGCAAGGTATAGTGTTATTTGCACTGTTCTGTTTTGCCTGGTTTGTCCTCTTCATGCCCTCAGTACCTTTTGGCCCTTAAATTACTCACAACAAAACATTTAAAGCATGTCCTGCTAAACATAGTATGCTTCCTTCTTGTCTAGTAAGAGCAAATTATTAGTTTTCCATGTACAGACTTTCAGAACTAGAAATTACTGTTTCTTCTTCCATCAAAAACTAATGGTCTCCTTTGGAAGAGCATTCCTTTTATAACATTTTGGGAATAAATCACATCTGAGATTTTAAAAAACTCTATCCAGGATTTCTAATGTAGTTTCAGTATTGTGTGCAGACCTTTCTCTCCAGAATAACAGGCAGCACACATTTTAGTCCACAGTGCAGGTATGTTAAACAGCAAACATCCTGAAGGGGAGTAGCTTTTTAGCTGGTCAGATTGTAATAAGACAAGGAGGAATGGTTACAAGCTGAAGGAGGGGAAATTTAGATTGGAGATTATGAGGAAGTTCTTTCCCCAGAGGGTGGTTAGGCACTGGCACAGGTTGCCCAGAGAGGTTGTGGCTGCCCCATCCCTGGCAGTGTTCAAGGCCAGGCTGGATGCAGCCCTGGGTGACCTGGGCTAGTGCTTGGCATCCCTGCCCATGGCAGGGGAGTTGGAACTAGATGATCTTTAAGGTCCCTTCCAACCTGGCCATTCTAGGATTCTATGGTTCTGATCGGTTCAGCTAGTAACCTCTTTTCACATTAGCTCTGAACAACCTTGACTAAAGCCTGTAAACAGACACTAAAGTTAGTAAGTCTGCTCATGAGAAAAGTTGAGCATATGTGTTCTTGCAGAATCAGCAGTTCATAAGGAAAGATTTTTCCCCTTATTTTGCTTTTTCAAAGATCTATGGAAGTAGGAGTAGGTATATTTGGTGAGTGTCTCTTTGGCTACCAGACTTCCCTTAGAGAGTCTGGGGAGGCAGCTGAAGCACTTGGTCACAGCATTGGACATTCATCCAGGAGCGAAGTACAGAGCACGGAATCAGGCAGCAGTAGTAGTCATTCTTCTCCTGATGTGTTCCCTGAGCCATTAGGTGACCTTGTACAAGTGAACTTGGTTTTTCAAGCTTCTATTTCCCCATTTACGTTTTGTTCCTTCTATCATGTAATTCTAAGCCAAACATTCCTGCCAAAGCTGAGCTCCAGGCTATGTTCACATCTCTTAAACTACTGAGTTTCATTGACTGCACAGATAATTTTACATTAGCCGCGTCTGTACACCCACTGACATTGGATGCTTCTACTCTGGTTTTCCTAACTTTTTTGTTTAGATATGAATTAAACATATAAAGTGGAGTCTTTCACATTTTTAATTACGTTTATTTTTCAGGAGAGTGGCATTTGGGTGCCACCATTTTCTGATGACATCTGCATTCCTGTGTCCTGTGGGACACCAGAGTCTCCAGAGCATGGATTTTTGGTTGGCACTAAATACAATTACAAAGACGTGGTTCTTCATAAATGTGATTCTGGCTATGAATTACAAGTAAGCAAGTTAAAATCTACAGCACTTCAAACTTTTAGTTGCCATTTTCAGTTCTTTTGTGATGACTGTGATATGAAAGTGATATCTCTTGTTTTAGTAAGGCGAGGAGATTCAAGTTGGTTCAATGGCAGCTTTATTCCCTGATGGAGAAGGGAATAAAGTTCTTTCCTGGCCATTGTTTTTATTATGAGCATGGGACCTACATGAGCTCTGGAGCAGCGCTGTTATCCCATAATCAGGATTCACACTGGCCAATTCAGCACTGCCTCAGGCGTGTTTTCAAAAGGGAATTCAGAAATTAAAGTATGTTGCTAAGGCACAGCATGGCCTCCACCATCCCCAGCTGATGGCAGAGGAGAGCACAGTATTGTCCACTAAGGTAGTAAGGTGTCTCCAGGACAGAGGCTGGCTCTTTATTTTATCTATCTTTATTGATGACCTGGATGAGGGGATTGAGTCTACCATCAGTAAAGTTGCAGATGACACCAAGTTGGGAGGGAGTGTCCATCTCCTGGAAGCCAGGAAGACACTGCAGAGAGACCTGGACAGGCTGGGTCGATGGGCTGAGGCCAATGGCATGAGATTTAACAAAGCCAAGTGCAGAGTCTTACCCTTTGGCCACAACAACCCCATGCAGCGCTACAGGCTGGGAGATGAGTGGCTGGAGAGCAGCCTGGCAGAGAGGGACCTGGGAGTACTGGTTGACAGCCGGCTGAACATGAGCCAGCAGTGTGCCCAGGGGCATGCAAAGCCAATGGCATCTTGGCCTGTGTCAAAAATAGTGTGGCCAGCAGGACTAAGGATGTAATTCTCCCCCTGTACTCTGCACTGATAAGGCCTTACCTCAAGTACTGCATTCAGTTTTGGGCCTCTCACTTTAAGAAAGATCTTGAGGTGCTGGAGCAGGTCCAGAGGAGAGCAACGAGACTGGGGAAGGGGCTGGAGGGAAAGTCGTATGAGGAGAGGCTTAAGGAGCTGGGGCTGTTAAGCTTGGAGGAGATTCAGGGGGGACCTTATCACTCTCTACAACTACCTTGAAAGGAAGTTGTAGTCAGGTAGGGGTTGGGCTCTTCTCCCTGGCAACTAGTGACAGGACAAGAGGGCATGGCTTGAAACTGCAACAAGAGAGGTTTAGGCTGGACATTAGGAAGCGCTTCCTCATGGGGAGGGTGATTAGGCACTGGAATGGACTGCCCAGGGAGGTGATGGAGTCACCATCCCTGGAGGTGTTTAAGAGATTGGACGTGGCACTTAGTGGCATGGTTTAGCTGATGCTGTATTGTGGGGTCATAGGCTGCACTTGGTGATTCTGGTGGTCTTTTCCAGCCAGCCTTGGTGATCCTGTCATTCTTATCACAGTGTTTTGTGAATACCAAGCAGAATGCAGGATTGTGCTTCCTTTGTACTATTATAATGCCAATAGCAAATTAGTAACCTTGTGCGTGTGAATTCACCCAGTTAGGAGTGAATTCAGTCAGTCAGTACAAAAACAAGGACAGATTAGAGAATGCTTAGGTAACAATAAATTTGTTTCCGTGTATATAATATCGCTAGGGATAGGGGAACGGGTTGGTGTTTAGAGATACAGGTAGAACTGCTGTTTCGAGTAACTTTTTGAGGTAATAAGCCAGTGCTTTCACACAGGAAAAGGGCTTTGCATTCCCAAGCTTTGTATTCCAGCTTCGCCACCTAGCGTCCATCCATCTCCCTGCTTTTTTTCCTTTGGGAAGCAAAGTCCACTGGGTGTTATGCCATACAGCACTCAAGTCAAACAGCTGCTCTTGCCAGTGGGTTTGCTTGGTAATGAAAGTACATTACTTCAAGGGACAAATTTAGGCGTTATTCTCCATGCCTTGGAATAAAATAAGAAATAAGTCTTGGGTATTAGACTGGCTGTAACGTTTTGTTGTGGTTTAGCCTTCCCAGCTGGCAAAGCACACAGCCATTCACTCATTTCTCCCCTCTCTGGTGAGACAGGAAGGAGAAAATACAACAGAAGGCTTGAGAGTCCGAGATGAGGACAGGAAGAGCTCATTTACCACTTATGGTCACAGCAAAAGACAGATCAGACACAGCAGGGAAAAGGAACCAAAACTTAATGTAAACAAAATCATAACCAAAACAGTCAGGGTAGGGTGAGAATGCATAGATATAAAACTTACATACAACTCTTACATTCCATTCCTCCTCTCTGCCAAGCCCTGCTCCTCCCCTCCTGCTATGCAGAGGGACAGAGAATGGGGGGAGTGGGACCCAGTCCAGTTCATGAGTTCCCAGTTCATCCTCTTCAGGGGAAAACCCGCTTATTGTCCTTCCCTGTGACAGTGTGGACTCTTTCCCACAGGGAATGATTCCCATGGGTCTTTCAGAGGAGTCATGGCATCCTTCAATGCAATCCCCCATGCTTCAGTGTGGGCTTTTGTTGAGGTGTTCCATGGGCTGCAAAGCAAGCTCTCCAGGGATGACCTTCTCTGCAGGGTTCCAAAGGCTTTGTCCACCACCTTCCTATGTGTTGAAGGGAAATGGCTGCTCCAGGATCTTCCCTCCAACTCCTTCCTTCTTCACTATGGAACCACAGGGAGTCTCTCCTTCTGTCTCTGTCTCTGTCCCTCTCTCTCAGGACTGGCACCGAAGCTGGGGGTATTTCCCTGAAACTTCTCACCAGAGCCCACGCAGAACAAACCCACCACAAGCCTGTATACAGGAAAGAAATAGCATTATTTATAAGCAAATTTAACAAACGAGTGTTTGGGATGTGGTCAGAATCAGTATGTTATGTTTATAAAACACAAGCTTGTAAAGTTGAAAGAAATGCTAGTTAGATTTTCTGTGTGAGAATCCTGGAAGGATAAAATTTGTAGTCATTACATATTCCTGAGAATAAGAATATTAAAGCTGACAAGAAGGCTGATAATCCGGGGAGAAGGACAAGAGAACTAAAAGAACATTAAGCTTTGGTTTATAAACTACCTTACACTCTGCTAGTAGACCTGGACTTAAGCATTTAACTATCACTTTACATGGGTTGCACATAGAGGGAGGGTGTCCTGGCCTTGCTGGATACTAGAGTTGGTGGGAGAAAAGAGTTGACTAAGTAAAGTTGTTCTTTGAGCATTGTCTTTTGCCTCACAGGGTGATGCAGAGCGGACTTGCCAAGAAAACAAGCTTTGGAGTGGCACAGTGCCAGAGTGCAGAAGTACGTTCCGCTTGAGTTTGTCTCTTAATGTTGGTCAAGGGTGATTTTACACAACAGAAAACACTTATACTCATTTTGCTTTAAACTGTCTGCATTTGCCTAAAAACTTTTGGTAAGTACCACTGATAACAGCCTGGAAGAGTTGTTCCTGTATCCTTAAGAAAGCTGTGCAGACAGCTTCCAAGTTTAAATAGTTCTAACACTTGAGATCATGATTTCTGGGGTTACTGTGGACCTCTGAAGACACTAGTTGCCAGGAGTTGCAGGTACTTAGCATCTCAAATGTAACACTATGGATACTCATTCTCAAAGGTACTTCACTTCTCTGAGATGTCTGGTGCTCACTGACTGCAGTGCTGAAATAAGAGTTGTCTACAGAAATACTTACATGGACTTGAGCTGCTGGCTCCAAGTGGCAACAGTGGAATTTCTCGAGGCTTCCTGCCAGCCCAGCTGCAATAGATTCTGTCTTCTAGCAGAAACTGGAAGCACCAGGCATGATACTGTTGCTCTGCTCAGGGACAAATATCTGGGAATGCCCAGATAAATACTGTGTTCTTTCCCTGTTTCTCAGAGTAAAACCTGTGGAGGATTTGTGAACAGGACACGCCATGTGCATTATGTCTGATTGGAACATATTCTTTATGTTATAGGAGTATCGTGTGGGCCCCCAGACATGATAGAGAATGGATCTGTTCAGGGAGAGGAGTTCCTGTTTGGCAGTGAGGTTTTCTACAGCTGTGACCCTGGCTTTGAGTTACAGGGACCAAGCCGAAGGATTTGCCATGTGGATAAAAAGTGGAGCCCCTCCACCCCATCATGCATACGTAAGTAGCAAGCACTCAACATGGTGGCAGTTTTCCAGGAGAGCCAGGGAATAAACTGAGTAAGTGCTTTTGCTGGCTTCCTTCCAGTCTCCTCCTCCAGCTGGAGTGCTGTAACAGGAGGAGCCAGAGGAAAATCCAGCAGAGAAGTTCTCATTGGCAGTTCCCCTCTGATTTAAGGGGAGCTCCTTTGGCACACTGAAATGGCACAGGTATATAGGCATGCTCAGGTCAGTAGCAGAGGAGTTTAGCCTGCTGCACTTGGCTGTCTTGGACATCAAATGCTGGGAGAGTTCCTCTCTGCCATGGCAAGGCTAATATGCCCTGGCAACTCTGTATGTCTGGACATCAAGACTGTGCTCCCTAGGATCAAATCTTGGCTCTCTGTGCAGCAGAATGTGATTAATTGTGGGAGTACCAAAAGCATTTATGACTTACTTCATACAGCTTATAAATATATGCCAAGATTTTATAGTCTTTACCAATAAATTATTTCCTGTCTTCTCATGGCATTGCCATGGTCCTGCCCCTTGCATTCTTCTCTCTCACCTTGGACCAATCTGGGAGCAGGTCAAGATCCTTCTTGAATACTGTCATTTTTCTTGGAGACATGTTGAGGTCATCTTCCACTGTACAGAGAGCAAAGGAGACTGAAAATGCAGCCTCTGGGCTGCTTGGAAGACATATTCTGGATCAGTCTTGTTAAATTGAACATACCTCCTAGCTTACAAAGCCATCAGATACCCTTGGGCACATTCTTTCAGGTGCAACCTGAACCCCAGGAGAGAGGGCAAGCAAGGCAACCTTTCTCCATATAATACTTCACAGCTTCTTTCCTGCCATCTTCCCATTAACTCATCGTGTGAACAGAGCTGTCAGACAGCATCTCTGAATGGCCTTCATTGTCTGTATAAAAACCAAAAAGTTTTCTTCTCTCCTAGGAATTACATGTGGGCTGCATCCCTCAATAGAAAAAGGAGAGGCCATTTCCACAGGAAGCACATACAGAAGTAATGTAACCTTTGTGTGCAACTCTGGATACCATCTTGTTGGGCCCCAGAATATCACGTGTCTTGCCAATGGCAGCTGGAGTAATCCTGTGCCATTTTGTGAAGGTAACTGTTCAGTTTCATGGCCTGGCACGCTCCAGTCTTGGAAAAGCAAAAGCTCCTCCCTCATGCACGAATATTGTATGATCCAGGGATTGAGGTGCTTTCAGGAAATGGTTCTGTAATGTGCATTAATAATGTTGTCTGAAAAATGAAGTGTATCACAAGGAGCACTGCCTGTTACCAAGCCAAAAAGAGTTTAGACATCTTTTTTCCTAAGGTTTTAATTGGCAGTTTAATGAGCTTAATGAGAGATTAGGTTACTTACCATCTCAGAAAATCAAACTCCTAACAAAAAGTAATGGACTGTGAGGACAAATGGCTTTTCTCCCAGTGGCCTTCTGTAGTCAATTATTAAGTTCATATGATTTTCCTGAACTTTGGGCTCCAAGCACAGTCTCAGCAGCTCAGCCTTTAACCTCCACACTCCTCACCATGAATGCTTGATGTGTACCATTTTGCAAATAGCTACTTTCAGGTGCTCCTTCAGTAGGTCCTGGTGTGCATGCCACAAAGCAGAAAGAGTCCCAAGCAAGAACTGGCTGCATTATATGGAGTGGGCAGTAGTGGGTGGAAACAAGACTGTCAACAAAGAGAGGACAAAAACTTAAGATTCCGAGTTTGAACAGCCAGCCAGTATTGTTGGGTGTCTGTTAAAGTGTGAAGCATGTAGAAGACCATCTTGAACAAACTTGAGCACAGCTTTTTCACCAACTCGTCCCTTCCTGTTGTGTGATGGCCCTGTGTCTGTCTGATAGTTTAATCTTCAGTCATCCCATTACACAGATGACCTGGGAAAATCAAATGGAAGATGGGACACAGAGTAGAGTGTCTTGCATAGCAGTGGTAACCCAGCTTGGACTGTCACCTGCTGCCTTCAGGAACACAGCTGAGAATCTCGAGGGGATCAGTTACTTAAGTGTCAGCATCTTGCACCCATCCCACATCTCATCTGGTATTACTTCTCAGGTGAAAAGGAAGGTGCAAAGGATGCAAGTTTCTAGGATATATCTCAGTGGCAAGAAAGAACCTTTTCCATGTTTTGCCCACTGACCTGAGTCTCTTGTCCTCCCCAGCACTGACACCTTTTGCTGTGCTGAAAAACATGGCTATGGCTTTTCTCCATTACTAGGAGGAACTCCTTCCCTAGTTTGGCTACATTTTCTTCCAAGGGCTACTGAACTTCCCCTCAGTGCTTTTCATGATTTATTAGTCTATGACTCATACTTCAAGCATATTGTGAGTAGTTCAGGAGTTGTTGGAAGCCCAAATCTAGTATCAAGCTGAGTTAATGAGAGCTCTTCTTTTGCAGAGACCAGATGTAAAGTTCCAGTTTCCTTGCTGAATGGGAAGGCGATTTATGAAAACAATACAGTTGGCAGCACAATAGCATATTCCTGTGAGAGGGGATACAGTTTGGAAGGGGAACCTGCAGCAGAGTGCACAAGAGATGGAAGATGGAGTAACCCTTTGCCTCTCTGTAAACGTGTGTGTTTGCTTTGTAATGAAAGAAAGGTCTCAAGTTTGTAAGCACTAAAGGCAAGGCTGCCCTTCATTGAAGCTTACAGTAAAGGAGAGCAGCTTCTGCAGATCTGTGTGGAAATGTACTGTAATTTTCTACTGGAGTGGTTATGAGCAGAATTTGTCACTTGTAGTTAAAAAAATTGATTTGTCCTATGTAGAGAGATTTGTTGGTGTGTGTCCTGTTTTTACAGAGGAACAAAGGAAGGTGTTGTTGAGGCATGTTAAAGCATTCATTTGTCTAACTGTATTTTTGTGTCAGTAAAAGACCAAGCTATGTTCTGATAGTTCCCTTTAGTCAAAAAACTGACATAAAATGCAGCCAGTTGTAGTCACCTGCTTGATATAAGAGAAGCAGACGAGAGAAAATTTTGGAGGAGAAAGCCAAAGGGACACTTCATTGTTGTCTGTGATTTGACTATTGGGAAAAAGAGCCAGACTCTTCTCAGAGATGCACAGTGGTAGGAGGAGAGGCAATGGACACAAGTTGCAGCAAAGGAGATTCTGAAGAAACTTTGCACCATCATAGCAATCAAGCACAAGGACAGGGACCCAGAGAGGATGTAAACTCTTCATCCTTGGAAATACTCAAATTTCAGCTGGTCAAGTCCCAGGTCTAAGTCTCTGACCTAGCTGGCCCTGCACTGAGCTGGATGTATAAATTATTCTGTGAAATAGCACCACAGTCACAAGTGCACTGTGCAGACACCCTCAGTAGCCTTTCTTGTTGCTCTATGTGTCTGTAACTAATTTTAAGATCTACTGTAGTCTTAGAGGAGTTGATTTAATTTTTGTATTGCAAAGGACTCATAAGATTTTAGTTTCAGGAATCTGGCATCAACTTCTACTATTTACAGAGTCCAAACTTTTACACAATTGTTATGAGATCAATAAACTATGCAAAAATAGCTCACCAAGCTTACAACTAGCAATAAAAAAGATTATCACAGAAATCCTAAACTCTAATGAATGTTACTGTAAGACTCTGCTCAAACACCTGGATTTTTGCTGCTCTTTATTGATCCAGACCCTCAGAATAAGAAGTAGAATAGGTCTGGCTCTTTTTTGTAGTAAGGTTATGGTAAACAGGAAGGACAAGAGAAAATGATTTGATAGTAAATAAGTAGGATATTCTCCACTTAAATCTGTAGTATGTCTTCTACTGGTAGAGTAGAGTATGGTAGTGAGCCATGTGATAGCACAGAATCAAGTATTTTATTATTTTATGACCCAAATTTTGTAATTGTACATCAAGTTACAAAATGGACTTGTGTGCAGCACCCATTTCTGTTGCTTTTCATATTATTTGATTTTGAAATTTGAAGAAACTCTTCTAAACTTTTTACTTCCTTCCTTCCATCCCTTTTTCTTCCCTTCTCCTCTTCCCTCACACCCTTTCTTTAAACAGCAAACCCTTGTCCTGTGCCTTTCATAATCCCAGAGAATGCCCTGCTGTCTGAGGTGGATTTTTATGTTGGTCAGAATGTATCCATCAGGTGCAGGGAAGGCTACCAGCTGAAAGGGCAGTCTGTGATCACCTGTAATGCTGATGAGACCTGGACTCCAGCAACGGCCAAGTGTGAAAGTAAGTACATGAGGGAAAGTTCCACAGGGGCTTGGTACTTTCCAGATGGCTGGTGACCACAGCTGTATCACACAGGAGTGTGGCAGCACAGATGTGTCACAGATGTGTTTTACTGCCAGAAGAAAGCTTTTGTCTGCTGATGCCATTTGGAGAGATCCAGCCATATAAAGGTGACCTAAGCAGCTCTACAGAAGATCTGTTTCCTCTTTCTTTCTAACAGAGTTATTTCTTCAATAGGATACAGAGTATGTCTGTGTGGGTTGATGCTCCAAGAGCATTCATAGAATCATAGAATCATAGATCCTACTATTTACTTGCTCCTACTGTAATTTTCTTCTCAATTTACCTTTTGCAAGCACGGGACCTAGGATTGAGTGTTGGATACCCTAAATATCCTGAGTGTGATTCCCATGAGGTTTAGGGTCATGAGTGTTTCAGGGAAAAGTGTGGCCTTTTGTTGACAGAAGGCATAATATCCTTTTGCAGGCATATCTGAAAGCTTTTTGGCTTCTTGAAAGCAAATACTGTTTAGTTCCGACAATGTCATCACCTCCCTTTATAAACCCAGTCTCATGTATATCTTGGGACCATCTCAAAGTTTCTGGTCTATGTGGTGGATATAGCCATTGTTGCATTACCTAAAGCTGTTGTTCCAGACCATGTTCCTGCTCACCGGGGCAGGGTGTATGTACAGGTTCTGCCTGTCAATGTCTGCACCACAAAGAAGTCCTGCTTACTGATAACCATCAGAAGTGTCTCCCTGGCTTCTCTCAAGTCAGAAGGCCAATGGCATCCTGGCCTGGAGCAGNCTTTGTTCCAAGTGATGTGTCTAGACTTAGGAACTATGGCGTAGGCATTGCAGCTCACCAGCCTCTGGGTGATTTCTTCTGTTTAGAGATATCTTGCGGCCCCCCAGCTCACATAGAGAATGCTCTGATCCGTGGTAGCTTCTATCAGTACGGAGACATGGTCACCTATTCATGCTACAGTGGGTACATGCTCGAGGGGCCTCTGCGGAGCATTTGCTTAGAGAATGGAACATGGACAACACCACCTGCGTGCAAAGGTAAGGTGTTTTTTTCTAAACAAAAGCATATCTTAACTTGCCATAAGCACAGAGGTGTCATCCTAGCTGCAATAACAGTGAAAGTGAAGTTGTTGCTAGTTTGAGTGCAGGCTTGGTTTCAGCCAGGGCATTTTTTTAGTGTGGGTGTTGTTGCTTTATTTCCGAGTGAAAGAGAAAGCTTCCACATTTTTTCTTCTTAATCCTTGCTAATCTTACAGCTTCTTTTGCCATGATGTTGTATCCCACACCTAAAATCCTCTCTCCTCACACAGAACCAGTTATCTTTCTGACATGCTGAGCTTCTTTCAGATAACCACTGCCAGTTAGCTTTTCACGGTCAAAGATAAAGCACTGCAGAAAACAAAAGTAAGAGAGCCAATGGGTGTTTAGCCTGTCTTTGTGTTTAGAGCTTGTCGGCTCCTGAATTGTTTTGCAGCAAAATACTTCAAGGATAGGTTGATAAAGTTCACTAAATAACACACACTAAGCCTTGCAGAGAATTAATGTTTTTAACAAAATGCCAAAAACAAAGTCTAGTCTTTCCAAAACCTTTGGCACAGCAGCAGGAAAATGTCACTTGGTTTATTGAGCTAAGAAGGTCATATCATACAGAATTAACTCTTCCACACAGAAAATTCAAGTAAGTAAAAAGTTTTGAGGATACCAACACAAAGTATCAAAGAGATTATAAACTAAACAGTGTAAGCATCTGTAAATGCTAACCTAAAAGCAAGTATGAGGAAAACCAAGCATGAGCAAAAGGGTTCCAGAATCAAGGGCTTTGATGGAAGAGGCTTTGCCATCTACTGTTTCCTCATCATAAGCTTGACTAGCCATCTACTGCTGTGTAGCTGCAGATCAGTGAGTTAGCTGCACCCTGAAGTCTTATCTCAGATGGTTTAACAGCAACTATACCTGTCTATTTCTGTTTATCAGGAGCTCTTTGGAGAAAAAGAGTTCTCTATTGTGCTAAGCCTAACTCTGACTAATCAGAGTTTCCTCCTCAGCTTCTTATGTGAATTCTGGCAGCAAAATACTACAAATGTTAAGACCAAGGCAAACAGAGTTGTCCTGCTCTTTAAAAGCAGGCACTGTAAAAAAATCTGTATCTGATAGTTGTAATTGCCTTGCCTAAAAATCATGCATCAGCAGATGATTTTGAGGAGACCCAGAGACTCCTGGACATTTCAGAATAGAGAAGCTGCTCCTGAAAAACAAGTTTCTCCTGGTTATGTGACAATGGCATGTCATTGCCATGATGAAAAACCCATTGAGTAGCCAAGAAGACATTTACAGTAAAAGCAGCTGAGTTACTTCAGATATCAAGAAAAAGGTATTGAAAAGTCTTGGTGCAGATTTGTAGTCTCAGAGCACCTAGTCCTTTCTGAAAAGTTTGACAGGTATCATGTTGCTTCTTTCTGAGCTGTGGTGAGTACACAGAGTTCAAGGGATCTCTGTGTAATAGACACTCTACCTAAGCTACAATTCATTAGCAAAATTATTTGGCTACTATTTCTTCAGATTGCAACACTTCAGAATCTTGACCTGCCCCTTTAATATTGCCATATTTAATTTTTATTCTTATTTAATAATTATTAGTTACACAGAACTCTACTTTATGCCAAGGGCTGTAGTTTTCTTCTAAGACAGGTTCTTGGCACTGGTGTACTAGCAACCTGGAAGGGATAACCTGCAAAGCACTGTCAAACAAGCATCCTGTTTGCAACATCATGGAGTCTACTGGGACTGTTCAGAGGAATAAATAGTAGGGAAAATTGTATTTCAAAAAACAAAACAATGAGGTAGACAGATGATGAGGGTGTAGTTCAGGAAAACAAAGCAGAATAACCCATCTTTTGGTGTATTAAGGGAGAGGAATAACAATTTCCCCAGCTCCTTTCACCTAAAGGGGGATCTAAAAAGGACTAAAGATGTTTCTGAGAGGACCAACGTGTGTTCTCATGACACATGTCAAAATAATCTTTCAAAACTGCTTTATAATGCATTTGAGGGATTTGCCTAACAAAAGGCTTACAGGACCTAAGCCTTTGTGGTCTACATCAGAAGCAACATGAAAGTACTCTTTGTAATGACTCATGCTGCATTTCTTGGTTCTGGCTCTGAGTTGATTATTAATGTGCCCTAAGCCTGCTTGAAACCTTCTGGCCTGGTTGAACAGGTTAGTTAATATAAATATTGTAATTAAAAAGCAGACTCTGTTAGATGCTTTGGGAGAGCTCTCACCACAGCTGCACTTGCCTGAATCACTGCTGGTTAGGGGTTGCAGGCCAGATTCTGATCTGAGTTTCAGAGGTGAGAAGTATTGGCCTGAATCTGCCAATCGTAAACAGCTGCAGGACTTGAAAGGCTGCACAGATGCACACAGCTTGTCTGAATCCCATTTTCTTCTCTCTGAAATTCTCTGACATATATGTTTCTTGCCTTCTGCCCACATCTTGCTGACTGGGAAACAGTGTGGGTCTGCCTCCAAAATGTTCATACCCCCTCAGCAAACAAGAGCTATGGGGTGCTGTTGATAAGTTGGAGGGGCAAGATGTCATCCAGAAGGACCTGGAGAAGCTGGAGAGGTGGGCCCAGCTGAACCTCATGAGCTTCAACAAGACCAAGTGCAGGGTCCTAAAACTGGGTCGGAACAATCCCCACTATCAATACAGGCTAGGGGATGAGATGATAGAGAGCAGCCCTGCAGAAAAGGACTTGGGGTGCTGGTGGACAAGAAGCTGGCCATGAGCAAACAGTGCACACTGGCAGCCCAGAAGGCCAATGGCATCCTGGGCTGCATCAAAAGAAGCGTGGCCAGCAGATCCAGAGAGGTGATTTTGCCACTTTACTCTGCTCTGGTGAGACCTCATCTGNGGGGGCAGGTGAGGCATGGAGGAAACCACAGGAAAGCTTTTTGACAAAGCTGAGAAAAAGATACCAGAAATTATTTTCTTCTGTTTTACTCATGTTTGTCTTGCAGCAAGGTAATGCCTTTGTGTCCTGTGGAAATAACTAGTCATTCTCTCCCCAGCACTTCAGGACTGCAGTTGCCCTGCTTGCTTTTACAACAGCACAAAAAAAAAAAATCAAAGAGAATCAGATCCCAGCTTAACTTCCTGCCTTTAGTCTTGTCTGTTGGTTGAAGAACAATTCCTACAGCTAGAGACAAAGTCTCTGCCTGCTTAAATTGGTGTATAACAAGTGCACACCTAGGCACAATACTCTCTTACTCATTTGGTTTCACAAGCAGAGCCTAGGCAGAAATCCAGAAAATCCTGGATCACTTAGCAGAATGGTATTGCCATCCAAAGCAATTTCAGTAACTCATGAAGTACCCACATCTTCTCCATTGACAGAAAGAGAGAGAAAACACATTTGAGAAACAATTTTTCATGGGCTTTGAGTTTAAGGTGAGGTATCATTTATACACCAACTTTTTACCTCCCATCCAATTATACAGTCACGGAACGTTGTTTAAGTGGTGTGGATCACACAAAGCTTTCTATTGTTTTTGATTCAACTTCCATAGTTTTTCATTGCATAAAAGAAGTGTGGTTGGCACACTATTCTGCTTTAGTCAACACCTAGAGACAAGCAAGTAGTCCTACATATCTCTACAACAGAAAGTGTTCAAATACCTGTTAAAATACTACAACTTCTGTGAACTTGTCAGGGCCTAAGGTCTCTTTATATTCTCATTATCAGCTGATGTTTGATGGAAAGGCTCTTGAGATTGAAAAAATGGCAAAAAAATAACCCCAAAAGCTTTGGCCTCCATTCAACAGTCTTGCAGCCTGGCATGGTTTAGCTGCACAGATGACTCAAGTGTGGCTCTATCAGAGGAAGATTTGCATTCTTTCCAGTGTGGAGCTCAGGTGTGAACAGTGTTTCAGTGTGCTAAACCACTATTTATATTTAAAACTAATATTGAATAAGATATGAAACACTCAAAACCTGAACTCGTGTTTTGCTCTTCTTGTGACTAATTAAAGATAGGATGCAATTAACTGTTCAGACTGAGTTTCCTGAGGTTACTCTATGTTCATTACTACCACTAATTAGAAGTTAGTGTGATAACTTATTTGTTCTGTAGTATCATCCTGAAGCCACAATTTTTGATCTTATGTGTATAGTGTGTACACTAACATGACAAGGATTGTGCTTCCTCCAGTGATCTTTAAGTCTGTTCTCAGCTTGCCACCTGATTTTATAAAGTAGCCCTGGTTTCCCTGGATGCATTAGCCAAGACACAGTGCAGTGTCGTAGAAGCAGTGATGACCTCCAAAGCCTGTCCAGTCCAGGCAAATTATTGGGCTAGTGTGATACAGTCCATTTCAGATTCCTCCCTCTTATGATCAGGTGCTTATTAACAAGTGTGTGAGCCAAGGAGCACCAGTCAGCATGAGTGCTAAGTGAGGTTTTCATCACATTTTGGGTTCCACAGGTAAACAGTTCAGTGTGCCACTGCTGCACCCTTGTTGGTCACTTGTCATTACACTGGATGATACTGCAATAAAAATTACTTGTTCTGCCACAGTGTTGAATCTTACTTTTGGTAAATACTATATTATGCCAGACAGGATTATCTTGGTGCCTCATACCAAGGTTAGAAGAAAGCTTGATTTTATTTTAGAGCTAGTTTAGAAGGGGGAGCAGTGAGGGAAAGGGGGCTATAGTTTCTGTTGGGGTAGAGGTTTTTGATACATACTGCTTGGAACAATGTCCAAATAATTTACGCAACTGAACAATTTTTGATTGCCTCAGCTGTTCCCATGTTCTTGCTCACTGTACCTACTCAGACACACTGAGCCCTTGAGATTGAAAAGTTACATTTTTGAACTTCACTACATTTGTTTGTTTTACTCCAAACTTTACAACAGCAGAGATCTGTGCAAGATGCTGAATCACTAAGCTTCTAATTAACCATCTTGATTTTCATGCAATTGTGTTGTTTTCAGCTGTCTGTCGGTTCCCGTGTCAGAATGGAGGCATCTGTGAGCGACCAAATGCCTGCTCGTGTCCAGATGGCTGGATGGGTCGTCTCTGTGAAGAGCGTAAGGATATCATCCCTAGGTGTAATTTTGAGGATGCTGTAGATAAGACAAGTGAATTTACTGCAGTGAGCTGGGTGGGGAAATGAAAGACATTAATAGCCAAAAATATAAAAATTTTTACTTTATTCTGCTTGATGAATTAAGAGAGAACAGAAAGGATCAGCTGATCGCCTGTTTCTAGACGAATGACCATTCCCTGACATCTCCAAACCAGAACAAGCTCTTTTTTAATTGTTTTGATTTTGTTTGTGAGTGCTCTTTCACTATGGTTGAAGAATAACTTGCTTCAGGCCTCCAAAGTCTTTTTCTGATAGCAATACATGATAGGTCTTCGGAAAGAACAGGGGTTAGAACAGAAGAGATGTGACTAATCTGCCGGTGGCTGCATTTATTTCTTGGCTTCCGTTTTTATCAGTCAGATCAGATTATGAAGCTGATCAATTCATGTTCAAATAATACAACTGTGTCACATTTTCCATGCTGTACTTCCTGACCTGTGTACCTGTACCCAGCAAATTCTGACATGGCTTTTCCTGGCCTGGTTGAAAAGAGCCAAATCTGCTTCTTGGGTATGTCAAGAGATTCCCTGGGTGACACTGGGCCTGGCAGTTTGTGCCATGTTTCCCGTTTTCTTCACGATGATCTTAGCACAAGGAATTTAGGAGGACTAACTCTTTCATGCTGGTGTAGCTGCTATATGAGAAGCCTTATTACTGTACATATAGTTAGGCATGGGTTCTATGCAGACAGAAAAGGAAAGTACCCTTAATGTATTTAGTACTTAGTATAGCACCAGTGTAAATTTGTTCGAGAACGCCTGCAGCTGAAATGGTGTCACTGTTCCTGGCTCTGACTATACATGGAGACTTACAAAAAGATGTGGCATCTCCTCATGTAGTTCATGGAGAGGAATGTGGTTCAAGTGCTAGGTAGATGTGTCACATCTTAACATGGTCCTCTGAATCGACCTCTGCAGCTTTCAGGTCTCCTCTGTGGCAGTGTCAGTTCTACATGGCACAAATTAGCTGTAGAATCAGAATGAAGAGAAGAGGTTCAGCAAGTTTTGTCCTTCTGCATTTACAGAGACTCCAGCTATGTAGTGCATTCAGACATCCCTTCTTTTACTGTCCCTGTGTCTGTCAGCAGCACCATAGCCAGACATGCAAACTCAGCTCTCTATATAGAGTTTCACAGTTTCAGCAGAAGAGTACTGAGCCCTGTGTCTGGCAGGATTGTGTTTGCTATGCCACAATTGATTTCCTTACCTTACCATTAGTAATGATATTTAATGCATTCTTCAGGACCAGAGTATAAATTCTATGCCCCTAGTCATTTTGATCTGTCATCCCAATTCAGACACTGTTTTTCTGTATGAGGAAAATGAACAGGCAGCTGACTAACCAGATCACATGCAGATACAGGTGCAAGCTCTCTTTACTTTTTTTCTTTGCTTTGGCATAGGTAGTGAGGAAAGGGGGAAAGGATTCCCAGAATTGGTTAGTGCCACCTCAGTTTTGCAGTGTTGCTTGCAAACAAGGTGCACCAGAGAACAGAAAAGAGAGGTTTAGCCTTTGGGGTTGAGGACTTGTTGTAGAAGTCAAAGAGATTTTTGAGTGCTAGCATTGAGCACTGTTCTGTTAGGATGAGGCTATAGGTGAGGCCACAGAGCTCTAAAAGAATTCAGTTACCTTGTAGTTTCACAGCTAACAAGATAGATTTGTCTCCCTGAGAGAGGCCTGACTACTCTAAAAAACAGGCAGAGCACTGCCAGTTCAGTGATACAGACAAGTAATTCTTGGTGATATTAGTCCTGTGAGCTCTGCAGAAATTCACTTGCTTAGCTTGAGCTCAGCTGTGCAAAGGAAGAGGAAGAACCTCTGCAGCCCCCGTCCAGTCTCTCAGTATAAAAATGGCACTGGAAGTGCCACTCACGGCTTGGAATTGGAGACCCAGCTCAACTCTTGCCCTTACTAGAGCATGTTCACATAAGTGCTTCATTCAGTTAGGACAGTGGAGGTAGTAGCTTTGTGAAGGTACTTAAAGTCATGAACAGTGTACACGTTGGACCACTTTGCAGATCTACTCATAGTCCAGAGGCCATCAGCTGCTTGGTATCTGCTTTGCTTCTCCCCAAAGCTTCCAGCCACAGTCAATCTATTGCACCCAAAATGCCTTTTATCAAAGCTCTCTTTCCGTGAAGGTCTTGTGGTGTCACCTGTCTCAGCATGTTACACTGACCCAGACCAAGAGCTTTTCTATGGACAGTATATAGATTAATTTGTTTTAGATGTTACGTTGTGGGACCCCAGTAAATCCACAAGCTATCTAGTTGTTTGTAATTAAAGTATGAACTGATTTTGTTAGCCACCATCACAGAAGTGGGCAAAGTCTGTGGATTTTACATGTGAGAAACAAGCAACTAGCCCTGCACATTTCTAGTGAGCAGACCACCCTACAGGTATCTGAAGTATTCTAGCAAGCTTCAGTCTGTCCATTTGTTTGTCATCATTCCCTCTCATTTCTGGCTGCCACACCAGTATTTGCTGCCTCATGCCTTGAGGGTAGATCCTACTCAACTGTCCTAATACTGCATGCAAACACTTTGAGGAGTAGTAGAGTTTTTAATTAAACTTAAGTTCTTTTCTTGCACAATGTTGTTAGCTTTCATGGGAGGTAATTCTTCTCACTGGTTCTCTTCTTGTCTCTGTAGCAATTTGCATTCTGCCATGTCTCAATGGAGGTCGTTGTGTGGCCCCTTACCAGTGTGACTGTCCCCCTGGATGGACTGGATCTCGCTGCCATATGGGTAAAACTCCTTTCACCTACATTTTTTTCTGTTTTTGGGATTAGTACCTGTCACAGTTTACTAAGGACTCTGTAGAACTACTAAGCTTCTCACATGAAACCTTAGGTCTGCAATAATATTCCTGGAGGGTTTGCTGTCCCCAGCTATAAACTATTTTCAGAGTAGTCCCTGATGAGTCTTTAAAATAGAGGAGTTTTCTCCCAGGAAGGACAGACAGCATTGACAAGAGCATTCTGTGCATGAAGCAGTGCAGAGGAGAGAGGATTTTCAAAGAGAAGAATAAAACTAGAGTCTGCATTCCAAGAAGAGATAGAATTTCAGTTTCATCTTTAGCATGTGCAGCTTCACAAAGAAGCTGCTGAGTACTACTGAGTTTTTTCACCATACAGCTGTCTGGATTGGAAGATTTCCACTTACTGCCTGAATTCTGAGCTAGGCAGGAGGGCAGAGCAAATCAAGGATTTGTTTAAGGATGTTTAATGGATACATGGTACCCAAATAAGGTACTGTATACATGGTGCGTGGGTGCCTTACAATAGGCATCATCTAAGTTCTAGGAACAAATTTAACATGTGCTGTAATTTACTAGTTGTCTTACTTGCATCTGCTCAGACTGACTTGCTTTTTGGTAGCTGGAGAAAAAAATTCTAGTAAGAAGCTGTATCTGTGCCAGTGCCCATTCATAAAAGCTCATAACCACTACTTCTGAAGTTATTAAACCACTTCTCATTTTACTTACTGGTCTTGACCTTTTGTCATAACACAGCAAAGTGGAATGAGAAATATTTGGATTCACTGCTGGTCTTACAGGAATAATTCTGTGCATAAAGTGAGAGGTAAAGACATTTCATTCATATGCTTCATTCCAGAATCAGAAGTGGTTATCAACAAGACAAATTTGATGCACTGCAACTAATTGTACAGGGATGGTCCATCTTTATGGCCTACTCCATTGTTTGTTGGTGTTCAGCCCAGAGGAAATGGAGTAGTATATTTTCATCTCCTTTCTCATGCCTGTGATTACTCATTTCCATTTCCTGTAATTCCATTTTAATCAGTGTTTCCTGATGCATGTTCCTTGCAAAGATGTTACCCAGCATTTGCCCTTGCTGGTGTCTTTAGGTCTGCCCTCTAGATATGGCATTATCACTGTCTTTCAAGAACGTTAAGAGCAGTTACATTCTCTGCTTCCTTTTCTTGTCTCCACGTGGCACTATTGTGTGAAGTCTTACTCCTTGGATGCTGTTGATCTGTAAATGGCTTTCTGACCTTTAACTTCCTCTGTTTATGGCCACCTCTTCTTATGCTTTTTTTTTGCCACATCTGGTATCTGCTTGTCCTGGCTACTGTTTACCTGTCCCATTGCTTTCAAATAAATGCCTACATTTTCTTCCTAGAAATAAGGCCTATTCTCCTGATCTTCTGACTCTTGTAAGTCCTCCTCCTTCCACTCATGTTCCTTTTTTTTTTTGCTTCAACTTGAGGCAAAAAGAACAGAATTTTTAAGGCAATTTAATACACTGGTTGTTTCCTGCAGCTCACACACAGCAGCAGATAGCAGAAGTAGTAGAGAGGGTCAAACCACATTCAGCAGAGATGTGCTTCTAAGGATGCCCTTTCCAGAGGAAACCATCTTTTAGAACAGTCTCACAGCTGATGTTTCATGTTGTAGTTTTGAGAGTAGTGCATTCTTAACAGAACATGCAGGCTGGGTTTTCAGTGCCCTGTTCCTTCATCAGCTTCTTGTGGGTGTGCTCATTAATGCAACTCTGTGTGTGTTTATTTGTATGCAGCTGTTTGCCAGTTGCCTTGCTTAAATGGTGGGAAGTGCATACGACCAAATCGGTGCTATTGTCCCTCATCATGGACTGGACATGACTGCTCTAGGTAAGTGTTGCTCAGCACTGTCCCATAGCTAGGCTCAATTACACCCTGTGGAGTTCCAAATCTGAAGAATTAATCTGCGATTAATTTTGCACATTTTGAGCATCTCTAGATCCTGTAAATCAGTGGTCATTGGATGGCTCATGTTTTATGGGCAGTCTGGAAAGACCTTAGAGACTGCTCTGCAAAATGATTGCCAGAATTCTAGAAAATTCAGGGAATGGTACATTTACATGTAAGCAGACAGGCAAACCTGTCTGATATTCAATGCTATAAATAGAAATATTTGTTGTGACATAAAACAGAATGTTCTCCAGGAAATGTGAGTGGCTGAATGTGTATAAGTGTTCGTTTTTAACTGTTTATACCTCAGCTGGCTCCAGTTACAAGTCTAGGGTTGTGCAACAGATGCTATAAATAATAGCTCTTGTTATACCTAGTGTTGAGTGGTGTAATCAGAGTTCAACACAGTGCCTCTGACTCAAGTCCCAGTTCAAATCACTGGGCAGTTCAGTATCAAGAGCCTCAAGGACTGGACTTAGGTCTGGTTCAGGTGTGCTGTGTTTTAGAGAGTTTTACCAGTGGATGTGTTATGGTTTGCTGATTCACATATAATGGGGCCAGCAGCAGACTAGGTTTTCAAATCGCTATGAGAGGCACATTTAAAAGTCTGAATTGTAGCTTTAGTTTTTAAAGCTAGCCTGTGAAGTTTGGGTGTTTGGCTTTGAGGGCAGTCTGAACAGGATTCACTCTTTGGAAAGCTATTTTATTTCATGCTGCCATCAAGAACCATTAACAACCCTGAAGGGAAAAGCAGGTGAAATGGCAATGATGTTGTTGTAGTTGGGAATCAGATACAATAACAAACCATGCAGCATGAGTTCTCCTGATCCCTGTATGTAATATTAGTGAGAGCCATGAAACACATGCTAGGAAAGTTATTTATACTCAAACTCACATAGGCTCCTACTGAACACATTGGTCATTATCCTGGAGAGCTTAATCAGTAACAGCTGAATATTAGTATTTTTCCCTAGGATACAGACATAGCCTGTGATGTTGTACATGTTCCCTATTCTTCTTTCTGGACACGTAGTGACAGACATTCCTCCATGTCTCTTTGATATACTGTTTATCTCAAAGCTACAGAAAAGATGCTTGTTTGAAAAATTACATTGTCCAAAATGAGTAATTTTCATTTGTCAGCAGTCCAAGTGAAGCAGCTTAAATGTACTGCCAACAAACAACATGCAGCTTCAGACTGAAACCTACACATCTAAAGTCAGATAGTATTTCCATTTAGGACATGAAGCAAAGAAGCCCAAATCCAGTAGATTTAGCAGCCAAAAATTGCAGAGTTCACCTATGAGGCAAAGCAAAGTTTGAGGCTGTTACCAAACTGGACTCTTCTTGGTTTATTGTTTCTGAGGACTCAGAAATAACACAGGCAGAACAGGGGTAAATGCTATGATCACAGAGATTCCCTGTTGCAGGTTAACTAGGTGTGATTCATGAGAGGAAGCTGAAAAGGACAAAAGCTTTTATCAGCATTCAGGACAAGATTAGCTCCAAACCACATTCGAGCTGTGGCACTCGAATCCCTAGTATACTTTCAAACACCATCCACATGCCTCACTGTTGATCCTGTTTAGTATGTTCAGTACAGCACTGATTTTATTGGATTTTTTTTTTTTGATGCAGGAAACGGAAGGCTGGATTCTATCCCTTTTAACATCAGAGCAGCAGTTCTACATTCAGATATCTTTCTTCAGCCGAGGCACCAGGGCTTGGAATCTCATGCATTGCAAATCAAATCCATTGCTTTCTTTCCCTGCCCCCCCAGCTCCCTTGTTTTGTATTTTATTTTGTGATACGTTTTTACTATACCTTTTCCATTTTTAAAGAAAAAAACTCTGTATTTTTCATTTACAAAAGTATTATCAAATATATGCTGCTACACACACACACCATAGACACATACAACTGTAAAGAGTCCTACTGAGGAAGTGGTTGTGTAAAGTGATGTCCCTCCCATTTCTTACATACAGTAAGATAATTAAACCATAATATACTGCCAACCATGATTAAACAGAATGTGGCAATTCTGCTTAACATCTGCCAAAGCATACTACTGTCCAGCAACTCAACAGTAAAGAACAGTTACACAAGAGCCACTAAACTTTGCATTGGGCCTGTTCTGAACTCATGTTCATGTAAATTAGAAGTACCTCTGATAAAGTCCCTGTTGTAATCACAGTTTCTGGTGGGCATAAGAAGAAGATTCTGTAATGTATGTTATGTGACATTAGCATCATTGGAGAGTGACTTAATGGAAGGCATCCTCATGACTATAAAATAGTCAAAAATGTAAAAGAGATGAGATCATCGTATCAGTTAAAGATGGACCAAGTCTAGCCAACAAAAGCCTTTGAGGCTTCTCACTTTACAGGCACTTCAGGTGTAGCTCTAAAGCTGGATAATAAATACAGATAGGCAAAAATGCTTGGCTGATTGAGAAGTACCAAGAGCACACATTTTGTAGGATTTCTCTTTTTCACACTTTTGATCCCGTTGCATCTGAGGATAGCACACACCTGAATGCCATCATTAAGTCATGCTCTAATGAATTGGGATTATAAGATTTACCTTTGGTGAAGCAGGATGGTGGAATCACAAGGTGGAAATCACGTGCCAGTTTTGAGGTCAAATGTTTGGTAATAATTGTCAGTTAGCAAAAAGTCCGATCCATGAAAGAAGATATTAGAGTAAGAACCTGAGAGTCATTGAATAGAAGCTCCTTTTATTCCCAGTGATAGTAGTGCTTGCAGTCAGCACTGGGGAAAAAAGATTAAATTTTACCTCCTGTAGCATTCCTGCGTAGTTACCCTTCCGAATCAAAAGTGTGCACAACCTGCCCCATGCCTCCACCCTTTGTAGATTTACATTCCTGTTATGAATGCATGAACTTGGACACAGGAAAGTGATACAACACCAAAATTTGCTCACAGTTACAGTAATAAGGCACTAGTAAATTCTAACACCTAACTAATGGCTGTTTGCCCAAGACCAGAAATGCAGAAGAAACAAGTGAAGTTGTGAGCCGGTAAGAGCTTTCAGGCAATTAAATGAAAAACACATAGGTAAATAATAGGAGTCATTAGGGGATCAGATTAATGTGAATGTAGATTCCTTCCCAGTGGGAGCTGCAACCAGCTGAAAAGTTGTCGTCTCAGCTCCTACAACCTTCTTTTTCTAATGGACTCTGCTAGCGCGTAGCAACCATCTGTCTCCCAGCTGCACAGCCATCGATGTTTACAGCTTGGAATGAAGTTAGCGGTCAGTAAATAATGTCCGCATTTCAACCCATAGTCACCACCATTTCTAGGCACTTTGTTCCTCGACCTCCTTGCTGCCTTAACAGCATATGAAGGGAAGCTGCAAAGAGCAACAGAGGACTTCCCAAGGGAAAGAGTGCATGGGTGAGAAAAGCAGATCTTTATTTATATGTCACTCTCCTGGTTTGGTCCCTTTTCCAGTGTGCTCCTCTAGTGTGTGCCCTGACTCTGCCTGGGTGATCTCCAGAGGCAGGTTTGTGCTTAGAGCTGGCAGAACCTTGTTGGAGACTTTAGGACTGTGGGATCCAGCTTCACGCTAGTGACTAGTACCTGGAGTCCTGGGATCAGCCCAGTCAACATGTTTTGTGAGATGTGGTGGTAGGACAGAGTAGCTGAAACTAGAGGCTGTTCTAGTAGTGCTGTTGATGATGTTTTGATACTTGCTGGAACACTTTCCCCTCCCTACCCAGTACTGTATTGTCATTTATGTCACTGCTTTTTTGTGTGTTTTTAAAGACTTCTTTGTGATGCACTTTACACTGTAAATAAAGTTGCACCCTGTTTAGTACCCATATAGAGGCAACATTGCCCTCTTTTCTTAATACCTTGCAGTAAAAATACTGACCTACCCTTTTATGGCCTGCTGGCAAAGCTTTAGCATTAGGGCAATGAAACTCCACTCAAGGGAAAAGGCAAAATAGTTGTCAGTAATCTTAAAAAGGGTGTGCTGGATTCATCCATATTTGACCTTCAGATGAAAATGCAGTTAGCACCTAATTTTCTCAAAATCCTTCCTGGTACTAGAGCATATTTTAAAACCTGGACATAGACTCAGATCTTGTACATGCTGTGGAAACACAGAGCACTGCTATATTATAAAGGAAGTGTGGTAAGAATGGAGCTCTTTCCCTGGCCCTGTCCTCTTCATCATGACGATTGAAAAAGCTAAGACACTGATGTCTCTCTGCTCTTGGAAGTAATGGGAAAGTTGGCTCGGCTCTCAGGGGGCACTGGAAAGGGCTACTGTATGCCAGTGGTTGTTACTGTGAGGAGTTACCTTTTACCCTGAGGACATTTTAAGCAATGATCTCTTTTGCATCTCAGCACAGGAATAGTTAGTTTGTGCATCTCAGACTTGTCTTAGAGCAGTTTGGATCCTCCCTGCCCTAAGGATCCCTGCTGCTTTTACCGCACTGCAGATGCTTTTCCAGGAGAAGATATCCTGTCCGTGCATTTCGAGCAGTGAGACACAGGCATTGCAGTACCCAGAGGCTGGCCAGGTGGAATATGCAGCACCATTATTGATTTCATTCTCTAAGGTTATTTCCAGTCATGCACAAGGAGCAGAGCACTTCTTCACATATCCATCCCATTTACAATGAGCTCCTCTCCCAGGACCAGAGCTTCATTTCCATTACCCTTGCTTTATATGCTGATGTATTGCTTGTGCCTGCCCATATCAAGGTCTAAGTGCTTGCCACATCTCCCAGCTGAGCTCAAAGCACTATAAAAACTGATGCTCTTCACAAGCTGATGGACATGGTTCTTTGGTGCAGGCTGGTCCCTCCTGCCAAATGTTGCTTACGTGGATGGGCCAGCATGACCACCTTGTGATACAAGAAGCACCATGCATGGCTTAGTAGATAGGACACTGAGTTTGACCTAACTAGTGACAGACTGTCACCACAAGAAAATCACTTGAAGTCTTCCCATTTTATGGGCCAGATGAACCCTTCCTTCTCCATCAAGGTGCTGCAGATCAAGGTAGACAGATGAAATTTAAGCATGGTTAGCATCATTAATGGTAGCTATTCTGCAGATCCATACATCTCATTGCTAGCCCCTGACACCCACTCCACTGGTGTGGCTCACAGCAGGTTTGTGCACCTGTGCTTGTGCAGCTCTGGGCTCAGGGCTACTGCTTGATAGAATGGGGCCATGAGCAGGGTCCTGGGCTACTGCAAGCGGGCACAGGAGTCCAGTGATTTGCAGAGACCCTGTTTGCCTCCTTCAGGTCCCAAATATTGCTCAGTGCCAAGGGAATTACATAGGGAATTAGTGCTCTTGGTGGTTTCTGTAATGTCAAGTGGGAGCCTTCAAGCTGCACAGAGCACTGAAGACAGGCTGTGTGGCCATCCCCAGCTGAGTCAGGGAGGCCACCAATTCCCCAAGCAAAGGGCAGGCTCTCAGCACCCTCTGCAAAAACCAAAACCTCCCCACGGGCTTTATCTTGGCTCTGCCGCTGCATGTTCATCTCAGGAGAGAAGGGGTGCAGCCAGGCATTAAAGCCAGGCACCAGGCACAGGAGCCCAGGAAGGGCCATCTTCCTTCCCTAGGAGTAGAGTAGGAGCAAAAATGCCTTCAGTTGTTACTGAGAGTGTTGAACAGGGGCAGGCTTGTCTGGGGAGAGGCTGAGGACGTCTCCAGACTCATGTCACTCAATATGGGGCAAGATGGTAAGGGGAGCAGCCTTCAAATGCTCTTTTTCCATGCTGGGAAAAAAAAGAGATGGCAAAGTGGGAGGCTGTGTGGTATGACAAGGAGGGAAACCTCAATAAAGCTGCAGTTCAGAAAGCACTTAAGTATATGGTCATGTCATACAACTATTAAGGGTACTTAGCTGCACCTATGCAGTTAAAAACAAGCTTAAGCATTTGTCTGGACTGCAGCCTTACTCATTATAGGATTATAATAAATGTGAAAAGCTGTGCCTGCCCTGCAGACAATGGTGAGATAGCTGTTAAGAGCCTGGCACAGGGTGTTTGCTGTCAGCTGAATGCAGAAGGTTGACAGAAGAGGTGGCTGCCCAGTCAGGTATTGCTAGACCAGATGTCTGGTTTGATTTCATTAAATAGCTTGGTTAGTGATTAGGGGTGAGGGATAAGCACCTCATTAATTAATCATGCTGCTAATGAGTAGGGAGGTGCTGTAAGCACCTGTGGGAATAAATTACATGAAGGAAGGATAATGATATTAAGGGGGAAATGACGTTAAATTAAAGTTAGAAATGACAAGTCAGTGCTTCCTGAGCAAAAAAATACAAATGAATTTGCCCCGAGGAGGGAGGGAGGTATGAAGGCATGCTGGTGTCTTGGCTATTCCTACCCACACTGGGTGTGGATTTCCTATGTGGGAAGAAGCAACACTGGAAGAGTCCTAGGCATGAGAGAAGAGTGCCAAATAGAGACCAGCTCACAGCACAGCAGTGACATTGCCTGTGTCATTTTAGTTCATCTCTGGTTTGGTGCCAGCAAGGTTAGGACTTCTCTCTGGCCAGCACTAGTGAGATGAAAGTGCTGCCATTCCTGTATGAGCTGGCATATGAAGCAAGTGGCTTCTGGTAGCTGGTGTCCACATGGGAGGAGGAGAAATGTCTCCAGGGCTGGAGGTGTGGGGCTCTGAAACAGCAGACAAATAAGAGAAGATAAATACAACCAGGTGTGGGAAGCAGCCACTGCTCATGCCACCAAGAATTGCACTGCTCAGCACAACTGGGAAAGCCTGCTACTGCTGGGAGCTTTGGCTCTAGCTTTTCCCTCCTTCTCAGAGTGTGTTTTTGCAACCTAAATGTTCTGAAGGTATGAGGTACTCCCTGGCAGGACTGCAGAAGCCAGATGCAAGTGGCTGCTCTGTTCAAATACCATGTCTGAGGACATTCTGGAGAGGAGATGCTGAGTGTGCCCCTGGGGATATATAAAGCAGGACTGAAGATAAGGAAAGCAGATATCCCATTGCACCAAAGAGCATGTGGACCTTTGGGGATACCTATCTGCTGGGCTCCCTCCGAGAAAAACCTGAACTTCATCAGTTCAGTTAGCATAAAACTAGACATGATACACCATGCTGTGGAGTTGGGAGAGCTCACTCCAAGTTTCTTATATTTCTGCTTTCAAGAATCTATGGGGGTTTTTAAAGGCTATTTATAAGATGATGCAAAAGCAGTGAAGAATGCAGACAGTCTGGCTGGGGATGCATAACTTGGGCTACACCAACACTGGCACTTTGAAAAGCATCAAACACTTAAGCAATGAGGATTAGAAGAAGGAGCCATGTCCCTCCACACACATTTACAGGAAAATCTGTAATTGGGCCCTAGGGCAATAGAGATAAAAGATAAGTAGCAAAAGTGAGTCACAGAATTGCTTAGGTTTGAAGAGTCCTTTAAGATCATCAAGTCCAACCCTAAATCTAACAGTGCCAAGTCCACCCCTAAACCATGTCCCTAAATGCCACATCTGCAGGTCTTTTAAGTACCTCCAGGGATGCTGACTCCACCACTTCCCTTGGCAGCCTATGCCAGTGCTTGACAAACCTTTTGGTGAAGAAATTTTTCCTAATGTCCAGTCTAAACCTACTGTGGTGCATTTCCTCTTGTCCTATCACTAGTCACCTGGTAGAAGAGACTGACCTCCACCTCATTACAACCTCCTTTCAGGTAGCTGTAGGGACCAATAAGGTCTCCCCTGAGCCTTCTCTTCTCCAAACTAAACAACCCCAGTTCCTCATAACACTTTTTCTCCAGATCCTTCACCAGCTTCTTTGACCTTCTCTGGACACACTTCAGCACCTCGATGTCCTTCTTGTGGTGAGGGGCCCAAAACTGAACACATTATTTGAGGTTCAGCCTCACCAGTGCCAGGTATGGGGGGGATGATTACTTCCCTAGTCCTGCTGGCTGCTCTGTGTCCAATACAAGCCAGGATGCTGTTGGCCTTCTTGGCCATCTGGACACACTGTTGGCTCATGTTCAGCTGGCTGTTGACCAATACCCCAAGGTCCTTTTCCACCATTAAAAGGGCCACCCTGCACCAAGCCTGTAGTTTTGCATGGCCTTCTTGAACCTCGTCCCCACTTGCTTTGACCCATCGATCCAGCCTATCCAAATCCCTCTGTAGAGCCCTTCTACTCACAAGCAGGTCAGCACTTCCACCAACTCAGTGTCATCTGCAATCTTACTGAAGGTGCACTCGATCCCCTCATCCTGATCATAGATAAAGATATTAAACAGAACTGGCCCCAAAACTGATATCTGGGGAGCACCACTCATGACTGGTCACCAGCTGGATTTAAGTCCATTCACCACCACTCTTTGGGCTTGGTCAGCCAGCCAGTGTTTTTTTTTATTCAGTGAAGTGTCTGCTCATCCAAGCCCTGAGCTGCCAGCTTCTCCAGAAGAATGCTGTGGGAGACAGTGTCAAAGCTTTACTAAATTCCAGGTAGACAACATCTACAGCCTTTCCCTCATCCACTAGTGAGTCACCTGGTCATAGAAGGAGATCAGGTCAGTCAAGCAGGACCTGCCTTTCATAAACTTGTGCTAGCTGGCCCTGATCACCTGGTTGTACTGTGTGTGCTGCATGATGGCACTAAAGATGATCTGCTCTGTAACCATCCCTGGCAGGAAGGTCAGACTTACAGACTTGTAGTTCCCCAGATGACCCTTCGGGCCTTTCTTGTAGATAGGCATCACAATTGCTAACCTTTGGTCAACTGAGACCTCCCTGGTTAGTCAGGACTACTGGTAAATGATAGAAAGTGTCTCAGTGAGCACTTCTGCCAGCTCCCTCAGTATCCTTTGGTGGATTCCATCCAGCCTTGTATTAAGACTTGTATGTGTCTGAAGTGTTGTAGCCAAAGCTCTCTGTTCAGGTGCAGGTGCAGGCTTGCACAGGAGTTCTCCTTCACTGGTGTCAGATTCAGGCTCCCATTCTGACCTGAAAGGGCTCAGGACACTGCACATCTGAGACATAACTGGGTGCACGATCTTCCTCAGGCCTGTTCTCATCACCGGTTGGTGCCTTTTAGACCCAAAAGCAGCTGCAGATATCCCTGGTGATCAGGGTTCAGACTTGAGTGAAGACCCTTCTGTGGACTTTAATGAAATTCAAATCAAAATGAGGATCAGGATCTATCTGCAGTGTCTGTGGGCTAGGGTAGGAAATAACAGACAGGGTGAATACCTGTGGAAGAACACAACTATGCTTTCCACATTGTCCAACTTAATCCAGAAAAACCTCTATGAGAAAAACTTCATGGCTGTTATTCTCCATCACATGAGCTATTTCTCTGCCTCCCTCACACACAGAGGCACAGTGTCTGCCATGAATGGGGAAGCATCACCAGTGCCTGTGCCAGCTCCACATCGCCTCACTCCATACTGACTCATCGGATGGAGTGTGGGCTGCAGGGGATGGTCCAGATCAGTTACCCATAGTTAAAGTGATTTCTCCTAATTTAAAAACAGCAAAAGCCTGTTGCTGGGAGGTTTAATTGTTCCCTGCCCATGCAAGGATGGTGAGGCAGGCAGGCATCTTCAGGGCTGCAAAGCTCTGAGTCAGACCATTGGCCTTGCAGCCTTGCCCTGCTCTGCCCCATGGCAAGACTCCTTCCAGGGACAGTGCTGCTGCACAAGGCAGCCATGGGCAGAACCAATGCCCAGCATATTGTCTTGACTTGGGACAATGTGTTTATGGCACGCACATCCCCATAATACTTACATGCAGCCAGCCTCCCAGACGTAGTTTGGGGCCAAAAGTAGGTGCCATGCAGCCTGCAGGGATGCATGTGGCAGAAAGCAGTGCAAGTGGGACTCTGAGGAGACAATGTGATGGGTCTTGTGGAGAAAGTCAAGAGCCTCCCTTGGGAAACAAAGCTGCTGTCCCTCTGCAGACTGATGGAGACCTGCATTGGGCCCTGCCTCTTGAACTATCATGCAGCTGTCATGTCAAAAACCAGGGCTGGCCTCCAAGAGCAGCACTACATCCTGCCTAGGTATTCTGGGACCACAGAACTCCTCAGTCCCTCCTCACTCAAAGGCAGAGCTGGCTGCTAGGGCAGCAGCCCAGGCTTTTACATAGAGGCACAAGGATCTCCAGCTCCTCTGTCATCTCTGCATAAATGTGGTGGGTAGATGGGGTGGACACTGTTGCCATTCTCTGTCCCTGCCTGCATTGATATGTTGATGCATCTGGGTTGGTTTGTCACTCTACTGCTGCCAAGGTTGTGCATGGATGTCACTCATTGCAATGCCAGGCTGCTGCCTCAAGTGTTTCTGGCCAGATCTCTGCAGATGGGCTTGAGCTTTGCCTGTGTGCAGACTGTGACCATGTGTAATTAAATTTCCATAGCAAGGCTTGCAGGTACTGATGTCATCTACAAAGATGGGGAAACTAGAGCACAGGCACTAAGTAATCTGCCCAGCCATGCACTGGAGATGGAGAGATACTGTCTGGGCTGGAGCTGGGGCTTTCCAGCTTCTCTCCCAGGCTGTACTGCTGCCAGTCCATGACTGCCAAGCAGAGCTTGCACTCAATGACTGCTGAGGCTCTCAGGGGTGTGGTGAGGTGTCTGAAGACGCAGGGGCAAAAGTCCCACATGTCACTGCTACAGAGGTACCCTCTGCCTCAAAGGCAGACAGGGGAGTATGCAAGAAACCCTGGAAGACCCATGTGTTTGATCACACAGGGCATCACCATGAGGATGGTGGAACACTGGAACAGGTTGCCCAGGGAGGTGGTTGAGTTCCCATCCCTGGAGGCATTCAAGGTGAGGCTTGCCAGGGCTCTGGGCAAGCTGATCTAGTTGGGGATGTCCCTGCCCAGTGCAGGGGGGTTGGACTAGATGAGCTCCAGAGGTCCCTTCCAACCCAAACCATTCTATGGTTCTATGATTCTAAGTATTGTAACTGCATATCCACTGCTGGAGGAGGGACCTATTAAGACAGAGGAACAACAACAACAACAACAAAACAAACCCAAAGGAAGCCAGCTGCGTCAGAAGTTGGGTTTGCAATGTTCAGGCTTGTCTGGAAAGATCCAAATCAGACCTGTTGTATTCCTGCAGTAGCCACTCTTGGCTCCCCACCTCCCCAGCCTGGGACAGAAAGAGTGGCAGGCGTGAGAAGAGGCTTTTAGCTCTGCTCTCATTTCCCACAGCCACACAACCCTACATGCATCCTACTGGGGTTCAAGTAGCTTACATTCTGCCCTCTGGCATGGCCCCTGTCTCAGACCAACCTGGCAGCACCATGGCAGAGGACCACAAACACTGCTTGTGGAGATTTTCAGTGGAAGACCAGACCCTGCATCCCTGGGGAGCAATGCCTGGCTCCCACACCACTGCAGAGAGGAGGTGTGCAACAGACTTCTCTGCCTTCCACCTAAAAGCAGTGCTTGCACCTAGGCACCACTTGCAAATGGGCTCCTCAAGGAGTTGCTCAGCTGCAGTTACAGGAGGTTGCATCAGCCCCCAGGTGCAGGTTTGGGGTTGATACCAGCAAAGCAGCATCCCAAGGGCTGATGCCAAAATGCTTTCTGCCTTCAGCCATGGTGGCTGATCCCAGAAAGGCTAAAAGAGGGACACCAGGACTGTGGTGGGTACTTCTGGGCTGAAAGGGAGCTTTGTTATCTTGGGTGGAACAGTGCTTTGAGGATCCTTTTCTGAGGGATGTTTGCTCTGGCCTTGGTGAAAACTGTCTGATGTTCAGCTGCTATTATTTTCCTAGAACAGGCTATTCTCTATCCTCTTCCTTCAAAGCATCCTCTGGGAGAAAGCAGAGCTTTTACCATATGAGCAAAGCAAATGTATACTGCTCCAGCTTGGCCAAAAGAGTAACATGAAGATAACTCTATTTTCCTGCCAACCCCATGATATTCTGGCCAGGATTTGATGAGCTCTGACTGACACATCCACATAAAATGCTCCTCTGAGGTAGTCACATTCCCGGACTCTGCCTTCAGTCTCACAACCAGGCAGCAACTCCCCTGGGAGCCCAAAACTGCTGCCTGTGCCCTGATGCTCTGCAGTATGTCTTTCCCATGCCCCTACCTCAGTCTGTCCATGGCAGAGCCAAACAGCCCTTGCAGCCAAATAGGTGATGCTCAAGACACGGTTTGGCTCTCTTTGTGCTGTGTGTAGCTGCAGCTGTACATGTCTTCTTGTCTATGTAACACCTTGCACAGATTTTTTTGTTGTTGTTGTTGTTTGTTTTTTCCCCTACCCTTATCTTGCTTCTGCTTTGCTTTCCCCATGAGACCTAGCAATCATGTACAACTGGAGCTTTATTGCATGTAGTGTTAGCAGCTCTATGCCCCCACTACATGCTTCAGCAACTGCTGCTGAGGGCAGTAATGCAACCTGGTGAGCTGGACCAGTGCTCATGAGGCTTCTGCCAGCCCCACTATGGGCTCATGGCATGCAGCAAGTTAAACCCCTTGTTCTCCACCAGTTCCTATGCAGAACTTGGACATGAACCACCTCTGCTGGGTGGGCAGAGGCAGCCCCACACCAAAGAATGGGTTGCATGGGGGCTTGCACTGGTGGAAAAGCCTTTTCTCTGCCCACAGCAGAGCTACTGCTGAAGGATAAAGCCTAACCCACACTCCTGGTCTGCAGCTCCGTCCCTTCCACCACTCTTGGTAGTGCCTGCAGCACTGTTGTCCCTAAAAGCATACAAGCCCTGGTTTGGATGTGCCATCCTGTCCCTAAAAGGAGCTGTAAACACAGTCTTTGACTTTCTACTGTTTGGGATTTTTTCTGGAGCACCCTGACTCCATGGTCTTTCTCAGCATGCTGGTCTCTGTGGAAAGGCAGATGGTAAGGGTCCCGTGGCTCCCAAAATAATCTATGTTTGCTATATTCTTCCTCTTCACCACATTTGCTTGTGGTCCCCCAGGATGCTTTTGCTCCTGTTTGTCTTAATTGCACAGAAACAAGGGGAGGGGAAAGGAGGAGGAGAGATAAGTAGGCAGGGAGAATGGAACCACATTGGCATCCTAGTGTCTCCAAGGCCACGTCTCCAGGGTCAGATGGTCTCAGGGTCATCCAGCACTGAAGGACTTGACATCCAAAAGTGTTCTTTTGTTTTCCCTTTTCACAGCTGAGCACAACCAATGGGTTCCTCATACCCTGCCCTGTCATCCCAGACCATTTCCAGGCCATATCTGGGCCATTTCCAGCCAGCAGGTATGAGCAGGAGATACAAATTTTTCATGTCCTGTGCCAATAGGCATGGGGTTTATATTTTTCCTTCTCTGCTCCTAGTGCCCAGGAGCAGCTTGTCTTCCATCAGAAGGGAAAGAAGTTTCACAGACATTCTTCAGGGATGCAAAGGAATTGTTTGCAAAAACTAGTGGTTTTGTGTATCTTTTTCAGAGTAATTTCTGTTCTTTTCTAAACCACTATTTCAGTTTGCCAAGATCATTTCCAGTCCTAGTCCCATGCTCCAGGGCAGTGCCTCCCAGTTTAACATCATCTGCAGTGGTCAGAAGCACATGCCACATTCCAGCATTCAGGTCAATTATAAAAGTAACAAGTAGTACCAGACTACAACAATAACAGCAAAAAAAAAACCCAACCAAACCAAAAAAACCCAACCCCAAACAGTCCTAAACCTTGCTTGAAGTATCTCTGCAATGTGACCACAAACCACTGGCACCGGATGCAATCATCTAAGAAAGACTGCACCCACCTTCCAGTAATCTCATTTAAGTCATGCTGTGAAGAGCTGCTTAAGAGAAGGTATAAAAAGCCTTGACTGTGCCAAGTGTCCTGCTCCTGTGTGCCAACATCATCATCCTCATTACAGGAGAAAACCAGGCTGGTATAGTAAAATCTGTCACAGTTGCTGTGCCAGTGCCATGTGGCACTTTTTGAGTTTTCTGGTACATTACTTGCCCTCTGCCAATTTTCAGTGGTAATTACAAATGGTTCTGCGACTGTCTGAGCCAACTCTTTCTTTTTTTGAAGATTAATTTTGTCAGGCCATGACAACCTGTAAATCTTTCTGCTGTGGGCTCTTCCTCTCCTCATCTTGGCTGAGATCTCAGTGCTTGCTATTGCTGTTTAACACCTGGCTCAAAAATGAAGCCTGCATCTCAAAGTGAAGAGTGAAGCAACTATAGCATTAGCCAGTTTGGCCTTTCCAGTGCCAATAGTTGCAGTCTTGTTTGGTTTTTTTTTTCACTTTGAGTGTCACAGGAAGCTACCACTGTACTGACTGAGACTGGCAGTGGTATTAAAACTATGCATGTATTAAAGATGAAAAAAAAAAAAGACAGAAAAGAAACAGAAAGAGCTTTTCTTGAAGATTTATTTTCTCCATGGAAAATACACTTTTGGTGTGTACCAACAAACTAGTCTTTTCTTGGCATACACATCAAATCCTAAATAGCACAAAAAGCAGAAATTTAAGTTTTGGGACTGCTTGAGGCATTCCTTAATGAAACAACATCAGAAGAGGAGCACCACCCACCTGTTCACATCCTTTGAAGGTACACCTTGCTCTAAAGGGCTTGTGTGACTGTGCAGGTTGTCAACTCCAGACATGTCTCTTCTTCCCCTCACCCCTATTTCCACTCACTTGTCCCTGCTGGATTAAAACAGTCTATGAGCAGCAACAAACAAGGTAATTAGCAGGAAGTTCAGCTGCTTGGCTTTGCCAATGATGATGAGAGGGCCTGACCATCTGCCCTACACTGGCAGTACTGCAAGGACACGATGCTGCTAAATGCACACCTTAGTCTATACCAAAAAGCTGTGTTTGGGAAGAGGCACTAATTCACCAACACTGCCCCAATGCAAGAATATGCTACTGGTTCTTTTTCCCTCAGACAACTTGCAGGCATGAGCTTCATTAGCCTCCCTGCACTGGTGCTCACGAGCTTACCAACTCAAGCAGGGCAGAAGCAGAACCATCATGCTGCTGTCTTTGTGGCAGAGAAGGTGCCTGTCATTGCGTGCTCCAGAAATAGCCTGCAACAAGCTTACACCAGGCTCAGTGGATGCCTCTGGGATTGGTTAGGCATTCCAAAATACTTCAAACGTTTGGTACCACCAAAGTACTTGAGTGGGATGGGTAAGGCATTTGCAGAATGGTCTTTTTGGCATGTCAACACCGCTGCCACAATCAGCAAACTCCTCTTTGACCAGAGCAGAATGAGAAATTCATACAACATTTGCTCTTCAAGCCAGTTGCATTGGGTTTGCATAGCAAGGTTTTGGTAGTGGAGGGGCCACAGGGGTGGCTTCTGTGAGAAGTTAGAAGCTTCCCTTACATCCAATCAAGCCAATGGCAGCCGGCTCCAAGACAGATATGTCCCTGGCCAAGGCCAAGCCCATCACTGGTGGTAGCACCTCTAGGATAACATATTTAAGACAGGTAGAAAAAACTAAGGAAATGCAGCTAAAGGGAGAGAGAGAATATGTGAGAGAAATCACTCTGCAGACACCAAGGTCAGTGAAAAAGGAAGAGAGAGGTGTTCCAGGTGCCAGAGCAGAGATTCCTCTGTAGACCATGATGAGGCAGGTTGTCTCCCTGCAGCCCATGGAGATTAACAGAGCAGCCAACACTCACCTGCAGCCTGAGGAGGACCCCACACCAGAGCAGGTGGACGAGCCCTGAAGGAGGATGGGACCTCATAGGAAGCCTATGCTGGAGCAGGTTTGCTAACAGGACTTGTGACCCTTCAGGGGACCCACAGTGGAGCAATCAATAGCTTAAGGACTGCACCCCTTGGAAGAGACCCATGCTGGAGCCCATGGGAAGGACTCATGTTGGAGAAGTTCATGGAGGATTGTCACCGAAGGGAAAGACCCCTCGCTGGAGCGAGGTGGAAGTGTGAGGAAGAATAAGTGACAGAGACAACATGTGATGGACTAACTGCAACTCATATTCCCCATCCTGCTGTGCTGCTTGAGGGGAAGAGGTAGAGAAAATCAGGAGTGAAGTTGAGCCTGGGAAGAAAGGAGGTGTGGAGGGAAGATGTTTTAAAGTTGTTCTTTTCTGTCATTATCCTCCTCTGACTTTTGACTTGCAATGAATTCATTTCCCCAAGTTGAGTCTACTTTGCCTGTAATGTTAATTGGTGAGTGATTTGTCTTTGTCCTTATCTCGACCCATAAGCCTTTTGTTGTGTTTTCTCTCTCCTGTCCAGGTAAGGAAGGGATTGACAGAGCAGCTTTGGTGGGCAGACAAGGTCATCCCACCACACTGGGGAACATTGCTTTCTCATTTTTCCCTTAATGTGCTCGCATTCATGAAGAATGAGGGCTGACCCATCCAAGTGTGCTGAGACCCATCAGCCTGTTTCTTTCTTTTCCTGACAAAGGGCAGCACTGGCATGCAAAGGTTGTAGGGCCCTAAATACCCATCATCCACCCAAGACCTTCAAAGGATGCTTTTATCCCAAACTTCCCGCCACCAGAAACAGGGAGATCCATTTGTAAAGCTCAGTCTCCAGGTGAGGGATGGGATGCATCTTGATGAACCAAGCACTTACACATTTTGAGGGCCTTTGATACAGTTCTTTCCACATGTATCACAGTATGTCAGGGATTGGAAGGGACCTAGAAAGATCATCTAGTGCAACCCCCCTGCCAGAGCAGGATCACCTAGACCAGNCCTAGTCTGTACTGATCCACGGGGTTGTTCTTTCCCAGCTGCAGTACTTTACATTTACCCTTGTTAAATTGCATTAGTTACTCCCTGCCCATCTCTCTAGTGTAGGTTTCTCAGTGCTCCTTACAAACAGGAGTGACATGTCAAAGCAACAGAAAAACTGTGGGCTGTGAAACAGCTCTGTGCTCTCAGTGGGCCCCTTTCCTGAAAACTCATCCCTGGGACTTTGAATTTTGTGAACCACTCCACCTCAGGAGCATGCACAGCAGAAGCAAGTGTCCAAAATTCAGCTGTAAAGGAAAAGAGATTCACAGAGCTTGCTTCTACTCATGAAAGGCACTGTCTTGTTATCTTGTGCCTCTACAAGTAGAGTAAGGTGACCCAGATTTAAAATGAATTTTTCATTGAAGGAGAGAAATGTGTTGCCAGATTGGGCAGATACATTGAGATAGCTACATGAAAACATTGTGATGATATAACTGTGGGTGATAGCAACCCTTTCTTGCACCATCAAGTATCTTTAAAGTCAGCAAGTCAGCACAAAGTGAAGCATTTGTCCTTTTTTTTTTATTCACCAGCAAGAACTGCAGGGAGATGAGAAATGTTCACCATTTGGCTTTAACTTTGGGAATTTCTACTGAGAAAATGTGGAAAATGTTGAAAAGCATCCCAAATGTTGAGTTTCACCTTTATTTTTCAGTCACGTTTGCCCAACACTCAGTTGTTCACCTCTACAGAGCTCTGGTTTTGTGTCTGTCACATGGAAAGAGATCATTTTCCTTGCCAATTTTCGTAGTAAGTGGCACTTTCCCTCCTCCTTGTATGGGTGAGCTGACTCTACCTCCCCGTAGACATCTCAGCAAGGAGCACTGAACCTTAAACATATAATGCCAAGAAGGGTATTTAACAGTCTAACAAAAGCAAAGCTGCTGGACACCTCCACTCAGACTCCACCAACAGAGCCAGTGCTGTGGGAAGCTCCAGTTCATCACTCATCCCTACTGTGCTGCTGATCCCTTGCCAAAAGTGGACAAGATCATCTGCAAGGATGAATTCTGACACTGCTTTCCTGAAGCCCCCACTGCATATGCCTATGCACAGTCCGATGAGGACATGTAAGCATCCCCAGCTGGAGACCCTCAGCCCTATTCTGCAGAAAGTGATACCTCAGACCTGGGGACCTTGCAGCCCTACATCCCAGGCCTGCTGGGGCTTATCAGGAATGCATCCTGCTGTTATGTGAACGAGAGTATGTGACCCAGAAAGGCTGGTGTCAAAACCCTGGAGGCTTTGTGACATAGCTCTTGCAGTCGCAGGAATTCTAGGAAAAAAGCCAATCCGAGAAACCAGGCATTCTGCCTCCCAAATCCTGGGTGCAGTCAGCTCCCAGAAGAGGGGAAGGTTGACCCTTGCTCTTAGACCCCTGAAGGGGTATACCTTATCCCCAAAATCAAAGAGGCTGTAGGGTGCACTATGGATGTATATGTGTCAGCATTGTAAAGTCCTCAGAAAAGGGCTTCTTTAATACCTGAGATAACTTGGGCTCTCAGTCACAAGACATTTCAGTGGTGTTAAAGCAACTGAAACTAGTAGGAGGGGAAAAGAGATCAGCCTTATTTCACTGCAGGTCTGCACTTTCCTGTGGTTGATGCAAGTTCCTCTGGTGTCTCATTATGTCTTATTTCACTGGTTCTGACCTACATGTTGGATTGGGCACAATATAAACAATGTCTGAATAATCTATTATTGACCCAGCACAAGAAGAAGCAAATAATTAACTGATTGTTGTCAAGGAGCCTTTAAAGTAAAGGAAGAAGAAATATCTTACTCTGGATGAAAAATCTTATCTGTTGGTAAATGATGGCCAGCTGTGACCATTGAAAAAAAGCTATTTTTAGTCCAGTGTCCCAGCTGCAAGGTTTTCCTGTGGTATTGGCACAGTGGTGCTTACAGCACACACCACCACAGACTGGATAACCCACATGCATAGATTGACACACATGGAGGCACACCTATGAACAGGGCATACACTGCTGGCACAGGGAGGTTCCATGATCAAAACCTCCTACCAAGTCCCATTGCCAAACTGGGATGTGTTTTGTGGTGCAGACATCTGGGCTAAGTGATTTGCCTGAAGCAGGAGCTTTCCTGAGCATGAGCATCAGGATTTGGAGTGTGGGGTCCTCATTAAAACAAACATCCTCAAGAAACTTGCTGAATGAGGGAAAGAAAAAAGAAACGCTGCACCGGGCTTGTTTTGCTGAGTCAGGATGATGTAAATGTGCTTGAAAGGAATAAACACTCCCACTTTTGAGTCATCTGATAAAATCACATACCTTGACCTTGACATATCTCTTAACTCTGCTGATACCAAATGATGCAAATGGAAAAGACTCAGTAGTTTTGTGGACTGCCAGACTGGAGAAGGCTGCTGGTAGATGGGTGTGGGCTGCACACTGTTCCTGTGGATTTGCACAAGCTCAACTTCTGATCTCACTCAGCAACAAAGAAGGAGTGCCACTGAACTGACAATAAAGCTGAGCTGTTGTCTAAGTAGGGTGTGATTTTGCAAAGCAAGTTCCTGAAAAGCATTTGTTGTAGACTAGCAAAACCCTTGGGTTAGTAATGTGGAGGTGGAGTCTTTTTATCCAGGCCACAGGATAGTTTTTAGGTGGTATAATATCACAGGGGATATTATTTCCCCAAGGCTTGTAAGAAGTAAACCAATGGCTGTGGTGAGTGCCAGGACTGTATCTGCACTGGTGGGCCTTGTGGATTTATGTGCCTGAGTGTAGTAAGAGAGATACATGTGGGAGGATGTCTGCATCCCTAACTATGTTCTTATTCAGTTCTTCCCAGACAAGTAATTTATCTGGTGTGCATCTGCCAGCCATCTTTAGCCAAGCAGACACATCAGGTTTTAGCATTCTTTTTCCCCTCACAGGGGGGTGCTCATTTCCCAGTGAACATGAAGTCTGCTGACTCAGAGTGACCTGCTGACTTGTGCCCCAGGAGCAGAGAGCTGAACTGCAGTGGGGAAGCACCCAGCAGAGTCCCTCCAACAGGCACCAGGCTGCAGAAGCAGAGACACCCAACCCACCAGTCCTCAGGGCATTAGCCAGACTCTGCTCTTGCTGCTTAGGAGGAAACCCATGCAGCGTCCCAGCTCTCCAGAGTTAATAACCAGCTGTAATAAAGACAAGTAATGCTACAGAACGGTAGAACTACCATCAGCTGGGAATGTCACTAATTAATATTTTTCCAGCCCTGCTTCAAAGGACAACGATAGGCTTTCAGCTGAGCAATTAAAGTAATGCCCAGAGTGGAAATATCTCACGTGAACCAAGTCCCTCTGGATGGTTTGGATGCCAATTGTGCTTGTGCTTAAAGTTCAAAGGGTTTTAAAATTTGGGGAAGGGGGACAAAAGGAAGGTATGCACAATTTAAAAATATACCCTCTGGGTCCTCTTAAAAGGGACAGGTAAAATTGCTTCATACTCATCTCTCTGTCCCTGGATGTCACTATGCTGTGTCACACCTCTGTGAAGAAAGAGGCTCTCCTCCAAGCACCCCATAGCTGGGGGGAGGTATGAGTCCTGATCATCTCTCACCAGGGGGAGGGCATCAGGTACACAACCTGGACCCCTTCTGGGGGTACCTTGTGGTGCTGGGTTGCTGTGCTGCACCATGTTCATCTGCTGCTCTGGGATCAGACAGAGATATGCTAGTGCACACTAAGTAACAGACAAAAGGTAGGATCGGGTAAAGGAAGCATCATTTTCTGGGGAGATCTCTGATTTCTTGGAAGCTATGGGGACTTTCCTCTTGCAGCTGCTCTTTTGCTGCCAGGAAGGTCAACCAAGAGCTGGGGGCTCCTGTGCAGTATTTAAAACAGCAGAAGAGGAAGCTGACAGGGCACATGATTTGGTTTTTTTCCCTAGCTGTCTGTCAGCCTGCATTGAGCTGGGAGAGCCATGAGTGGTGTTCCATTTCCAGGAAGAAGACAGGAAAGATGAGTCCAACCATCACAATCAGCTTTGGCCTCAAAGAGCAGCCCTGGCTACCCACACTGCTCTGGAGGGTGAAGAGGAGGGCCCTGTGCTGCAATGCTCATTCCAGCAGCAGTGGGGAACCATGATGTGGTGCCCCTGATGCAGGCAGAAGCAGTCAAGGTTGCTGCTCATCACACTGCCTGTGCAAGCCACCCTGGCCTGGGTCAGCCCTCAGAACTGCATAGGTCTTGCTCACAGGAAGCTTTGCTGATCCCAGACCAAATCCCAGACCCTCAGCACTAAGACCATGCAAACCTAGTTCTGGGGTTATGGGTTAGATAAAGGAAACTAGAAGGTGAAACGCAGCATATGGATTCAGGAATGAACTCTGAATTCCCAAAAGCTTTGGGGGATTTGCTTCAAGAGGTATGGCTCAGGCTTTCCTCTCTTCTTCACCAGTAATCCCTCTCCAGCCAAAAACAGCTCAAGCATTTGTATTGTCCCAGGTGTATTACCAGTGGAGAAAAACATTACTGGCAGTGCCACAGACCTGCAAGGATTCTCTCTCATTAACAAGCAGAGCACAACTTCTGTCTAAAGAAGCTTCCTGACTCGGTCTCGCTAGCATTAACCAGCCAAAATCAAATCTCTCCTGGGAAAAAGATCTCTCATCTCGAGCAAACCAAGAAAATTCGCTTTGCAAGTGTGGCTAGCTTGTAAGTGCTGAGGTTTAACTGCAGCAGAGCAGCCTTTCCAAATGCACCACATTCAAGGGGATCCCACAGCTCTTCTCTGTGCCCAAGTCTGTGGACTGAAGACAGCATGCTCAGATAAAACTGCACAGTTCCTCTGCTGCAGATAGACTGCTGACAAGTGCTGGGCTTATCACTTGCCATCGTGGCAAATCCATGTGTGCTACTTACTCCAAAAGGAATGAGCAACACAATGTTCTGCAGTTTTGAAGTCAGTTTGACAGTGGTTTAGCAACAGAAAACAAAGACAGAGTAATTTTTATTTATAAAGTCCAGCAACACCAGATCTCAAGCACAAAAACCAAACTACTAGGGCCTCCTCCCCAGACTGCCAGAATTTAAATGATCCTAACTCGCCCAAAAATGCAATCCCATTGACTGGAGGAGGCTGCCCCTTCCAAGAGTCAGACCAATAAGCAACCTAGTTTCTGCATGCAACATTTAATAACTTGAGCATTAATGAAATGTAAGGGGTTGAAGAAAGAGGCATTTCCATAGGCTGCTTCCCTTTGTTCTAAAGTCACTGTCTGTCCTCAAGCAACTGAGCCTTGCAATAAAATGAAACAGGAATCAAACTGCTTGTAGTTCTGATTGTTGCAAGACCAAAACCGCGGGTGCATTGGGATGTGAGGTCAGCACTAAACACCCCAAAATATCCACTGATTCAGGTTTAGTGGAAACATGCTGGGCACGTATCACAGTTCTTATTTCACGTCCCTGGAAGTTACGTCAGAGTTTGGTCTTACTTGGTAGAGATCATTCCTGCCACAGATATGAATAATAAAGGGGGATTTCAGTGTGCACTTGTAATATTTTTGCCAATCTATGTCCTCTTTTGTTTAGTGGTAATACAGCATACAGCAACTAAACAGGTAATATTAACATACCTGATATAAAACACACCTTTTCCTTTGGTTTTCTAGTAAGGATCCTTACTTACTTGAAAACAAATGTGTTCAAGTCACCAGCTCCACACCAGCTAATAGAGACAATCAAATACAAATCATCATGTTTTATTACTGAAAACAGGAGAGAATTTCTGGCCATCTGCAGGAAATTAATATAGGGCCAAGAGGGCCAATGGCATCCTGGGATGCATTAAGAGGAGCATGGCCAGCACATCCAGAGAGGTTATTCTCCCCCTCTACCCTGCCTGGTTAGGCCCCACCTGGAATCCTGTGTCCAGTTCTGGGCCCCCCAGCTCCAGAAGGATAGGGAGCTGCTGGAGAGAGTCCAGCACAGGGACACCAAGATCATGAAAGGAGTGGAGCATCTGCCCTATGAGGACAGGCTGAGAGAGCTGGGTCTCTTCAGCCTGGACAAGAGGAGACAGAGGAGACCTCAGGAATGGTTAGAAATATGTTAAGGGTGAGTGTCAGGAGGAGAGAGCCAGGCTCTGCTCAACGTCATCCAGTGTTAGGACAAGAGGGAATGGGAGCAAGCTGGATCACAGGAGGTTTAGTGTTAACACAAGGAAAAACTTCTTTCCAGTGGAGGTGCCAGAGCACTGGACCAGGCTGCCCAGGAGGCTGTGGAATCTCCTTCTCTGGAGCCATTGCAGAGCTGCCTGGACACATTGCTGTGTGAGCTGGTCTAGGTGATCCTGCTCTGGCAGGGGGGTGCACTAGATGATCTTTCTAGGGCCCTTCCAACCCCTAACATTCTGTGCTTCTGTGATTAGCTGGGCATTTCCTGTTTCGGGGCCCTGACCACCTTAGTATACACCTGAGAGAGGTGGTTTGTTCTCATATTGGGCGAGTCTCTTAAATGTGCTAAACAAGTAAAATAGGAAAGCAATCAGGAAAAAACAAGTCTCTTACTGGCGGTGGGGAAGCAGACTCTGTAAGTGTGGAATGGAGATGTCTTGTACCAGGGGAAGGTGGTGTGTTTTTTCCTAGCTTCACAACAACCTTTCATGGTCATTATATGTAGTGGGTATTTATTTCTACCTGTGTCGATGAGTAAGTGGAGCCTCAACTTGTCCAGGCCTGTATCTAGCTCACTTGACAGAAAAATGCATGCAGCTCAAAGACATTTCTTTTGTTGTTATTTCAGTCCTGAGGTACCAAGAAAGAGAGATCATAGGGGGAAAGGGAAGCTATGTTTTGGATGGCTGTGGGCCAGAAACAAAAAGTTGATACTCAGGGTCGTTCATGATCTGGGGTGTCCTGCTCCAAGACTGGTTAGTGTTTTATTCCAAGACCAAATAGACAAGGAAATTCAGATTTTCTTATCCACCTTTGGATGAAACCACATCCCAGTGTAATAGCTTGGGCTATGGCATTGAGGTATTACTAGTGTTTTGGGTTTAATCTATATTAAAACAAAAACGAAAAACAAACCAAACCAAACAAACAAAAACAAAGGAAACAATAAAGATGACTGAGTTGTTTTTACAGGGTCTTGAATGACTTTATATGGTGTGAGGGCTGTAGAAGTAAAAGCCCTGAACAAGTTTGAGAGCCTGCCCAGCACCTCTCAGCCCAAGGTGATGTACATCAGCTGTTTTCCAAGCTATATGGCAGCCAAAGCAATGTGAGCCAGCCACAATAAAAGAGGACATATGCACTGGAAAAAAAAAAAGGCAGGGTGCCATTCAGTAGCCTCTGCTTCCTGCCCTGTTCACAGAAACAAAAGGCCAGTGACCAGTCAGTGTAAATTAAGGCCAGAGGTCCTCTTGGAAGCCCTAGCTTTGTTTTTGAGTCAACACACACCCGGCAATTTGCACCAGCTGCCCTGGAGTGGGCAGGGCTGGTCTAGAGACAGACAAAGGCTGGAAATATTCCCAGGTATTGCAATCATTGAGGTTGGTTTTTATGCTGGACTTGTAATAGCCCAGACCTGGATGCCATCACAGTCTTGTTCTCTCTGCTTCAGCTGTCGTAGCAAACATCCCTCGACCCTTCTCAGCCATCCACCCACTAGTCTTGCTCTTAAGAGAAGCAAGCCTAGCCTGTGTCCAGGGATCCAAAAACCCAACAGCAAACCACAGCCTTGCTTTCTGCCCACCCCCTAACAGCTGCCAGATGAAACATGTTCGCAATGACCCACCAGTTTCAGCACTTGCTGAATTGCAGCCTAAAACCAGCATCTCAACTCTTACAGTCCATGTCTGATGCCCAGAGAGGCTCAAGACTGGAGAAGCCTCGTTCCTCCCACCTGATGACTTGATTTTCAGCAGGAAATTGGGAGCACAGCAGCCAAATAACAGCACTTGGGAATTCAGTCGGGATTCCCACTGACATGAGCATGGAGTCCTCACCAGACCAGTGTCTTCTCACAAACAGTCCTCCCCCCAGAATAAAACAGTTTGCTGCAGTGACAGCAGCACACTCCCTGCAAGGGTGTGTTGACAAAAAACAGGCCTTTATTCCAGTACTGAAAGGAGAAGTGAGTCAAGAGAGCTCTTAACAAGATTAAGAGCTCAGAGGACTCTGAAGCATTAATTGGCCTGTCTAGACCAACTCCATGTCTAGGTGCTGTTACTGAAACTTCTCTTGCAAATGTTGAAATTAGAGTGTGAGACCACACAACAAAACTTTGAATTTCCTTTCTTTGCATTGCATAATCTTATTTCCTGCCTGCAGTCTTTTCTTCTTTCAGTTCTTAACAAAAAAGAATGCACCTTTGCATTTCTGTTGGTTTCTGTATTGCTAGGTTTCTGTGCTTTGTAGCTGCTGGGAAAAAGCTAGGGCTGTGATTGCAAAAAAAGGAAAATACATAAATATGATGTTAAAGCCTAGGACAGAGGCTGCTCAGCCAGCATGACTGCCACACTTGTGCTGTGCAACACAAACTCAGGTGAAGGACCCCTGCTGGGTTCCATGGCAAGATTCAAGTTTACAACTTGAATTTGGGTCAACCTGAATAAAATCTTCAAATCTTAAAGCAGCTGTGATTGAGAGAGGATCTCCCTTAGGCCACAATTAGAGTGGACACTTTTTAAAGCAGAGGATGCCTCATCTATCCATGAAACCTACCAGCCCACCTGGGCTTCCTAGGTAACCCCCCTTCAGAAGCCCCTGCTGAACCAACACCATCCACCAAGAGCAAACATGAGATGGCCATGGAAGAAATTAATGCCTGTCCTTTCCCCCTCCATCCTGAAGCATCTCTCATCAGGCTAGGGATGACCAAAGGCTGACACGAGCATCACACTTCTCAGAAACTTCTTGTAAGTCATTTTGGTGTTGCCAGGAGAAGATATTACAGGACAATAAGCCAGAATTGTTTGCTTCCTGTTCATTAGCCAGAAAGGTGGTAAACATTAACTACCCATGAGAATCATGTGATACATACAGGTGTTCAGGTCCTTCCTCTCAGCTCACCACTTTTTCTTTTTTTCATTTGGATGTTTCTGGAGGTGTGCTGTCTCATGAATCCCCTTGGATGTGATAGCACACACAAGGGAGGGTTAAAATGCAGCATGGAAAAGAAAAGCAGCAGCTATGCCTCTCTGCATCATTAATAGCCACCACATCCTTTGCCCTCCAGTGGGTCAGGGACTCAGTATGACAGCAGTGGCCACAGCAGTGTTCACCTTTCCAACAGTGCAGAAAATGAAGGGAAGGTGCACACACTCCCCTGCACCTTCATTAGGTGTATGAACACAGCTTGACCAGCAGGCATGTGGTCTATAGGTGGCAAGACACAGTCACTTGGAAGTCTCTGCTGCTCAGAGACAGATTCAGCCTGATTATAGAGATGGTGGACAGTGATCCAGCATTCCTCTCTCCGTTGGGCACTGCCATACCTATTAAGGGTCCCAGCAGAGAACAATGGCCTGGACTACACACATCCACACCTGGTGGGGAAAGCCAAAGCTTTGTCACCTTCTCATGACCTGCAGTTTGCCCAGGAGGAGGTTCTTTGTTTGATATCCCTCCACTGACAGACAGGACACCCAATGCTGAAAGATGTCTGAAACCCATTAGTGGCACTTGTATGACCTGTGGCCAGGCATACACTGGAGTATCATCTGCCAGTGGTCACCCTGGTCATACAGGTGGACCCACAAGACCCACATGCATGTCGGCCAAGCAGCTGCAAAAGCCTTACAAAAGACATGACACCTTCCACCAATGTGGATGTGACACCATTCACAGCATCTCTTCTGGTTAGGTTTTGTAGTGACCTATGTGACTTACCCATGGGTAAGTCAGACTAGAGGGGAGGCTCCTCCATCCTGAGGCTCTGGCTGTGTGGTTCAGCAAGCTTTCCTGTCATTGCATGAATCACTGCCACCTTCCATGCATGGAAGACAAGCGAGTAGATGCAGGTCTCATGAGGCAGACAGCTAGTGTTGTTTCTTCCTGTCTGCTTTAGGGCATCTTAGCACAAGACAAACCCTCAATTTGTTTTGATCTGTCTAGTGATTTTGGTTGCCCTTGTTTTCACATGGTTTTTTACCAGTACTTTCAAGGAGCTTAAGTTTTTCCAGGATGTGATGACTATCTTACCACCCATCCCTGCCTTCGAAAACTGGTCACAGTTTAACACTGCATAATTTGCACACCCAAAACCACAACTAGTTTGAAAACTGTCAGCTGGAGAATCTCTGCATTGCAACCACAGACTCTTCAGTATCATCTGTTCAGGCACAGAAATGGAATTCTGTATGTACTTTTGGAAACTGGAGCTTAGGCATACCTCCATTCAGTGAGGATTACATCTCTGTTAATGAGGCTCTAGGAAATCACAGACTGTATGTTTTGTAAACTTAGCTCCATATCCACACACAACCATCCCTTGACCTGAGATGAGACACTGTTGGTTTATGTTGTTTAATGGACCACAAAGGCAACCATACACCTGCATTTTGAGCATATTTTCAACCCCCCAGCCTAGGAACAGTCATGGGTGCATGAGCAGAAAGCAGTAGTGAGGCAATGTTGTAGTGCTCTGAGGTCCACCATGCAGGAGGGATGTGAGGACATGCCAGGGATAAGGTGATGTGAAACACCTAACATGTTCCAGGATAGAGGCCCAAAGCCAGCTTGTCCCTGCCCTTTGTTATTTTTCCTCCACACTGCTGCCAGGTCCTTACTGCCCCTGGAAAAATCTCCTCAGATATCAAGTTAACCAATTGCAAGGCCCCAACTCGAGCATGAATGCAAGAGATGTATGGAGATCATATGAGAGATACCATATCTGCCCTCCTGAAACTAGTGATGATGACCCAATGCCTAGCATCCAGTCTGGTTTTTGGGAGCTGCTAGTTCCCACAGAGAGCATCGTAGAAGCCCTCTGACCTTAAGAACCCTGGGACCAAATTCATCTCTGCAGTGGTCCCGGGAGTGTGCAGCACTAGAGGGGCAGGGATCATGTTAGCCCCACACCCTCCTGATAAGGCCTGGACAACTCTCTGGCCTTAGTGTACAAACTGCATCACCTGTTTTTAAACCAGCCCTGACAAATGCATCACCACCAAAGGTCAAATCCCCCAGTTATCACTGTGGCTTATGCTAAAGAAATGCCTGGAGGCCCAACATCTGTGTCCCTCAGCCTGCAGGTTGTGCAGGTAGGGAGAGGTATGTAAAGCTGATTCAGAACCAGACAGAAATACAGAATTTTACTACCAGAGGAAAAGAATCCTAGAATGGTTTGTGTTGGAAGGGACCTCTGGAGCTCATCTAGTCCAACCCCCCTGCACTGGGCAGGGACATCTCCAACTAGATCAGCTTGCCCAGAGCCCTGGCAAGCATCACCTTGAATACTTCTAGGGATGGGAACTCAACCACCTCCCTGGGCAACCTGTTCCAGTATTCTTCCACCCTAGTGGTGAGGAACTTTTTCCTAATATCCAGTCTAAATCTACTCATCTCCAATATAAAACCATTGCCCCTTTCACTGCAGGCCTTTGCAAACAGGCCCTCTCCAGCCTTCTTGTAAGTTCCCTAAAAAGAAACAGAGCATGGTGAGGAAAGGTAGAAAAATCTCAGGAGAGGCCAGGAATGAAGAAAAAAGCCAGGCTGGGGAAAGGGGGTGAGAGGAACTTGAAGAGTGAGAAAGAGAAACAACACAGAAGAGCTTTGGGTATCAGGTACTCAAAAGCAAAGTTTATCATTGGCACGAATTTGTCATTTGAGTGAGATGCAAAGCGAATGAGCTTGCCACAAACAGCATGGCATGATTTGCCACAGCAGGCTGCCAAAAAGAATTAGATCGGTAAGTGTTTGCCTGGGAGATCAGACTCAGGCTTGATGTGAAGATATCTGAATGGTTGCAGTCAGAGCAAACACTTAGTGAAACTGCAGGAGCCTGCCTCCCCTGTGTATGGATTTTTTTCAGTTACCAAGGGAAAAAAAAAAAAAAGCTGTTACCAAGCTTTTAGAAGGCAGCAAAGCATAACTACAGCTTGCAGATTATCTGTGTTGCTTTACACAGCACCCAGGCGTGGCATTGATCCTGCACACTGCTTTTACACTGATGTCACTCTTACTTCATTGATAACAGACCAACACAGAGTATTCTTCCCAGAACTTGCTTTTAAGAGGAAGAAAATACAGAGAACCTGGCAGGCTGTGCTGGTGGATGCTGAGCAGGAACCTGGCAGTCATTGGGTGGGCCTTGCTGATTTCCTGGGAGCCCTCTGATAAACAGGGTGCTACACACACAAAACGAGCAACATCATCTTGGATAAAAAACATGCATTAGTAATTTCCAGGTACTTATCTCAGACAAACTATGAATGAAAAGCACTGGACTGATTCCCTGGTGTATTGCATATGTAGGAAGGTTTTGGTAGCAAGGGGGGAGCTACAGAGGAAGACTTCCACAAGAAGATGCCAGATGCTTCCCCTATGTCCAGTGGAGCTCCAAAATTGACCCACTGCTGGCCAAGACCAACCCCATCAGCAACAATGATAGCACCTCTAGGATGGATAACATATTTAAGAAGAGGGAAAAAAACTCAATATCTGGAGAGAAGAGTGAGAGTATGTGAGAGAAACAACTCCACAGATGCCAAGGTCAGGGGAGAAGGAGGGGAAGGAGGTGCTCCAGGTGCCAGGACAGATTTTCTCCTGCAGCCCATGGAGAAGATCATGGTGAGGCAGGCTTTCTCCCTGCAGCCCATGGAGGTTAACAGAGGAGCAGATCCACCTGCAGCCCAAGAAGGACCAAACACCAGAGCAAGCAGATGCCCAAAGAAGACTGTGACCTCATGGAAAACTCATGCTTGAGGAGGCACCTGGTAGGACCTGTGGAATTGTGGAGAGAGGAGACGCCACTGGAGCAGGTATGCTAGAAGGATTTGTAACTCCAGAGGGGACTCATACTGGAGCAGTCCATTCCTGCCATGGAAAGGGCCTACACTGGAGCAGCTCATGAAGAACAGTAGACCACAGGACAGACTCACATTGGAGAAGTTCACAGAGGATTGTCTCCCTTGGGAAAAAGACCCCATCCTGGAGCAAGTGAAGAGCGTGAGGAGGAAGAAGTGACAGAGACAATGTATGATGAACTGACTGAAACTCACATTTCTATTCCTCATCCTCATCTCCCTGTGCTACTCATGAGGAGGAAGTAGAGAAAATTAGGAGTGGAGTTGAGTCTTGGAACAAGGGAGGTGCGTGGGGAAGATGTTTTAAAGTTGTTCTTATTTGTCATTATCCTGCTTTGACTTTTGACTGGCAATGAATTAATTTCTGCAAGCTGAGTCTGGTTTAGCTGTGATGGATTTGGTGAGTGATTTCTCTTTGTCCTTATCTCAACCCACAAGCCTTTTTTTGTATTTTCTCTTCCCTGTCCAGCTAAGGAAGGGACTGACAGAGCAGTTTTGGTGGGCACCTGGCAGCCAGCCAAGGCCAGCCCACCACCCCTTGACATAAAATGCATGCCAGCCTGCTTTCATCCTTCATGAAGACACCACACATGCACTTATTCCTCAAGATTTGCTTGCTCCAAGACAGGTCCACATATGCACCTACAGCTTGTCCTGAGACACCAGCATTTGCCTGTGACCAAGCAAAACCAGCACATATTCTCCCCCAGACAAAAAGCTGTAACAATTCCAATGTCCCTAAGAAGGCAAAAATCTTTGTCTCCTCTGCAGGGGTCTCTTGGTGCAGCCCTGACATCCCACTCTGCTATCTGCAGAGCATGAGCACAGCAACTGCAAAGTGCAAAATGTCAGCTTCAAGCTTTGCCCAGTCCTTGACTTTTTATTCTTCTCTTTGGCCACTGCTGCCCTCCAGCAAAAGCACCTTCTAGTACTGTTAGGCAGTTACCCTCCTGACTCCCAAAGGATCCTGTGTCACAGTGGGGGATGCAGGGTGCAGACAGATCCAGCAACATCCCCAAAGTAAAATGCAGTCCTTTAGGAAAACCACAAGGTCCTTTAGGGAAAAAGAAAAAAAAAAAAAAAAACAAACCAACCCAAACAAAATAAATCCCCCAAACCCTGAGTTCCCCAGGAAAAAGTGCAGGTCTGCTTACTCTGGCCTACTCTGCTGCTTGTGGAATGAGGGAGGCTATGTGCATGGAGGAGATGACTGAAAACTTCAGGCTGAATTTGAGATATTTAAGGCAAGTACACAAATATAAGTCTCTCAGCTCAAGATCTGAAGTGCCTGGATACCAGAGAGTGTGGATGAGTCTTCCTGTGTTTGCAAACATCATGGCAGCAGTACCTTCCTTTCTGGAGGCCCAGAGCATGCCATAAACCCAGGTGAGCTCACAGAAGGTTTCTTTAAAAAGAAATAAACCTGTTCCTTCTAACACAAAGCTCAAAAGTACCTTCATAAGATCTGGAGTACTTTAAGGTTTATTACTCCAAGGAACTTCCTAAAAATGGAGCCATAATGAGTGGGAGGGCAGTAACATGTTTTTTCTTGGCTGTCAGGAGGAAGTGTTTGGTTAACCAGTATTCCTCCTTGGTAAGGGGAGGGGAACTGTGGCCAAGATCCTTGTTGGTTTTTTTCACTCAGCCTCTCCTTCCATCTTTTAACCAGTCATGCTATGCCAAGCATTCAAAAGACTCTGGGTAATTACATTGGTAGCACATGATCTTTGGAGAGAAGTGTGTTTGCTCCATGACTTATGCTGGCAAAACACCAAGCACAACTACCTCATTATTACATATTTGTTGCACCTTTAACAGGTCAGTTACAAAAGCAAAATCTCTCAGAAGAGCAGGCTGGAAAGAAAGGGAAAGTACGATTAGAGGCTGTTGCTTTGTTGCAGTGTCAGGGCCAGTTGCAACATCCCTAATTTCCATTGTAAGGCATTGGCAAGTAACCTAGCCTTCCTCTGATACAAAGTAATGCAGCTGTGCCTAGAGTTGTTGCCTCTAGCAGCTTCCTCATTTCTGCAACTCTGTGTATCACTGCTTAATGCTGGACATGACTGACTATCTGTGCCATGGCTGTAGTAATATTTTCCCTGTAGCTGCCCCTTTGACTGAATCACACATCTGAGGGGTTGGATGATTTAACAGTGTTTTGGGGAGACAGAATTCTCTCTTAGATATGTTCACAGAAGCTTGAAGGGGTTGACTTGTGAGAAGTTAGCACAAGCTGCTGGGTCTGGGTCCCTACTTCACTTCTTTCCACCTCATCTTCAGGTCTCCCTACTCGCTGTCATATGCCTTTGGGGAAAGAGAATTTGAGTGACTACTGTGTGCCATAGCCCAAAGCCTGCAAGAGCTGGCTTTACTTTGGTGCACACTTTGCAGTGCCACCCTTACGGTGTCCAGCTGCAGAGCCCCAGGCCACCTCAGGTGTCACTGCTCTATGGCATTTCTTCCAGCCACCAACATGCATTGGCTTACAAAGCAGAAAAAAGCAAGCCCTGGAAAGCAGATCCACATCTCCGTAGTCCAGCAGGTTTGCTTGCTCTTGGCTGCTAACAGGGAAACACAGCTGGAAAGCCACTGGCAAAGACATGCGGGGCTGCACGAGCACCACACTGCAACCATAGGCCAGAGATCTGGCTCATTCATCCAGGTGGGTGCCATGATGTGAGCCCTACCTAATTGGTCATCATAACAGGGATCACTGCTGCCCACCTTTTCCACTCTGCTTCCCACCACTCCCAGCAGCTCAGAAAGAATTAAAAACTTATTTATTTCAACCTCCCAAATCTCCTGCAGGCCTGACCTTGAATGCACTGACTTTCACCACTGGCTGTAGACAAAGCCCTTCCCCACCACTGCTGCATGTTCCTCTCATCTAATAGGTGACAGAGACAAGCACAAGTAGAGTTTAAAAAAACAGATGCTTTCTGTCACAGGAGCTTTAAAGATCATAGAATCATAGAATCATTTNGGAAGCTTTCTCTTCTCCAGGCTGAATTAAAGGAGGTCAAATTTTCATTGAATTCCCACCTGGATGTTTGTGAGGGTCATGCCTTGGGCTCTACCAAAATACAGCTCTTTTTACTGGCCTATGTCTATGTGGTACAGATGAATTCACGTGAAGTCAGCTAGATCTACACTTGCCAACTTTCCCTCACAGTTTTTCCATAGATGAAAGGAGTATAGTAATTCATTCTTACCATTCATGGGTTGCATGAGCATTCATCAATGTCTCCAGAGTTTTTGCAAGAGAAAGTAAGGAGTGATTCTTGAAGCCTTCACTGCATTTCTACTTTGTCCTTCCTTGAGCCATGCTCTTCTGACTTAGAGGAGCAAGTAAAAACACATTCCTGAAGGGCAAAGATGTGTGTTTAGAAATGTTTCCTTGTTTCCCCTTGCAGTTACCAAGAACCATCTATTGGTTCACCATCCTATCAAGTGACCCCTGGGTATGACACAGCATATAGCAATCTGCTGAAGCACAGAATTTGTTTAATTTCCAACTTCCCCGTGGTTGACTTCAGTGTTTTTAACAGCCATGTTCCCTCTCCAGTGGGCTGGGGGAGAGAAGAACACTGCATTTATGGACTTGAGGAAGGTGGGTGGGAGTGAGGGCACATGCAAAGCAAAGGCTCCCACAGTCAAGTGATTGTGCATGGGACAACTACTGCACTGTTGAGCTGAACAATGTGACACTCCCTTGTTTGTTTTTTGAAAAAAAAAGTTAAAGAAGTCAAAAATAATAAGAATACAGGGTGTGTCTTCTGCATGTGTGTGAGATTTTCTTCTCCCCAGTCAGAAGAATCACATTCCTCTGTATGACTTTTGTTATGTGCTGTCATGATAATAACTAGTACACGCTGAGAATTAAGCATAGACCACATAAATAATTCTTCACTTATTTTAGGCATTCATACAACAATCCAACAGAAACATTTTGGACTTCAAACTGCTGTCTGCCTAAGCCTGTATTTGACTGGCACACCAGGAAGCAAATGGCCCTAGATGGGATCTGAGCACAGGAGGCACATAGGCACCTCTCCTCATAGTCTACAAAGGGTTTATCCATCTATGCTTGCCTATAGAAAGTAGCACTAAGGAATTTCTTATCTGGGTGGGCTGTTTCCTTCCTTTGCATGCACTAGGGCCATGCAATGCTGAGCTGAGCTGGGGCATTCAGGAGCTGGGGTTTGAAGGTAGTCTGGGTTTCTCTATCATTTTATCCTGCCCAGCAAGGTGCCTTGGATGATAAGGCTTTCCTGCTTTCTGTCTCCTAAGTCAGCTACAGTATCTGCACCTCCCCCAAAGCAGCACAGGGCACAGGCTGTGCCTCTGTGTGCCACGGGGCCCCATGGAAAGAAGAGGAGTGGGGACCAGCTGGAAGAAAAAGCTGTCAGGAGCTACCAAGCACTCGTAACACTGCTTATCACTCACAGACATCCCAGCTCCTTTGTGTTGCCACCAAAGAAATAAGGAGGTGCTTATGGTATGTGACAGACAAGGGAAGAAACATGGAGAGCAGCACCTGAACCGCTTTGGGTGAGCAAAAGAAGGTCTGGAAAGGAGTGGGTTGGAGGTGACCCACCACGGTGGACACAAAAGTTGCACACAAAACCAGGGAGATGAGCAAATAGGATGGCAATGCAGGGTCTGAAAAGGCCTAGTGGTCATTGTGGTTCTGCTGCTGCAGTAAGCCACACATTTAGTAATCTTAAAAAACAAAAAATTGATTTGTTCTCAGTACAAATTTCCAGCCTAAGAGGTTTCCAACACAAATCTCACTGGGCAAACTTTGAGGCTACAAGGAATGTTACCAGCTTTTCAGTGTCCACCACAAAGCAAAGCAACATATCAGAGCACATCCTGTTGGGATGGGTTGGTATCTGTATCCAGCCCACACTGTCTTTTGTGAGGTTTTTTCAGTGGTGGTTTGTTGGGGTTTTTTTATTAAGAGATATCTTGGCATCTTTTTATCTAGGACCTCCACTAAGTCTTCCTGCCCTCTGCTCAGTTATACATCTGAGCAAACCTTTGACAGACTGGTAACTTGGCTGATAGAACCTGCCAAAATACCCCATTCTTGGTACATCCAGTACCAAGTATCCCAAAACCTAACATCACCTTTCCTGTGTCCCATGTGGTGAGAGCTGAAGTTGGCAACTCCACACACCAAAACGAAATCCTACCAGCCCAGAAGAAGGAAAGGAGAGCCATGACAGCCCTGTATTTCATTCGGGGACAGACAGTAGTGCAGCAGTGTGCAATAGAACAAAGGACCTCTCCAAAACACAGAGAAATAAATGAGCTAAACAGAAAATTTTGTTTCCATGACAGAGTTTCCTTGGCTAAAAAAGCAGAAAGGAATCAAGAAGGCCTTGAGCAACCTGGTCTAGGAGAAGGTGTTCCTGGCATTGCAGGGAGGACAGAATTAGATGATCTTTAAGGTCCCTTTCAATCCAAAACTATTCTATAATTTCTGCAATGTCTTTTTCTTGTCCTGGGCAACTCCCTCCAAGAGGTGAACTACTAGAGATGCTGTCAGTGTCTCTAGTGTTCTATGCTTCCTACTGGGCAAGCACTGCTCATGTCAGCGACCACTTCTGTGCTGCAAAAAGCCTGCAACCCACAGAGAAACAACGTAGCTCTGCTGCCCTTTCCTGAGCTTTTGGTGGTGGTGGGAGAAGAAAGAAGGAAAAAAACTTAAAAAGAAAATAAAGGGGGAATGCAGCACTCCCCTCATTTATTGCTTCGATCTGGCCCTTGCCTTGCCTTTCATCTCCACACCATCCATGCTCTCTCCGCGTTACGGGCAACACCATCCCTCCTCCTTCCCGTAAAGCGAACAGGAGGCCGCGTCAGAGGCCCCCGGAGGAGAAGGAGGAGGGTGGAAATCGTGCGAGCCAGGCTAAGGGACGGTGCCTCCCAAATACTTCCTGCTCATCGTTACACAGCATTTTTTTACCGAGCCGCTGGGCTTTTCATCAGCGTGGTGCCACCGCCCCAGCAGGGCTGAAGGACCTGCCACGCCCACGCTGCTCGGCTGGCTCGGCTGGCCCGGCTGGGGTCAGGGTGCCACCGCCCCCCCCTCGCCCCCTCCCACACACCAGGCCTGAAGCTCGGCCTGGGCCTGGGCCCTGCCCGTGATGACGGGCGCTGCGCGAGCGGCCCCCCTCCACCGTGCGCGCCGGCGGAGTAAGGCTAAAGCCGCGCCATAGGGCGGGCCAGGGAAGGAGGGGGCGTGGCGTTCACGCGCATGCGCGGCGCAGCGACGGCTATATAAGCGGGGAGCTGGGGCGGCGGCGGCGGGATATTACTTAAGGTGGTTGGCGAAGAAGGAGGAGCAGCGGACGGCCCCCGAGCAGAGTGCAGGGACGAGAGCCTTGTCCGCCTTCTTGCCGTTGAGCCGCCGAAAACTGAGCCGTCGCCATGGTGAAGAGCGTGGGCAGCCTGGTGNTGCTGCTCAGGGCGGGCGGGAGGCCTCTTTCCTCCTCCAGGGATCCCCGCAGAGGGTCGCATGTTTCTTTCTCCGTGTCGGGCGTGGCAGGGTTTCGTCCTTTTGCCGCGAGAAGGGAGAGGAGGATGGCGAGGTGAGCATCGCTTCCCTGGCGAGAGGAGTAGGGTGGGCAGAGGGCCTGCTGGGCCGCCTCCGGCGCTCCCGACGGCTGAGGGAGAAGGTCAGGCAAGCAGATGCCCCTCCTCGGGCCCCTGTGAGGGCTTGGCCCGCTGAAGGTGATGGGAGAGAGGCCTTGTGTACCAGGGACAGTCTGGTCCCATGGCTGCTCGGGCAGAAGGAGCGTGCTTCACCACTGCAGTGGGGGACGGGAGAAACTTAAGGGAGAACTCGCTCAGACCAGAGGGAGGGAACAAGTAGCTGTAGAAGCTAAGGTTTCAGACAGAATGAGAAAGGAGAGCATGTAATTTCATATTATGACAGATCACTGTCCATCTCCCTTGAAAATCTTGAAGAAATGTCATGTTTTGTTTCTTCAGCTGATAACTGGGTACTATGGTACCCTAATTCAGAAATCCCGGCTTGCCTTATGTATTGCTGATGTATAGGGAATCAGGCATCTTTCTTGGTAGAGATAGGCCTAAATTCTGGTGTGCTTCTGGATTGGAGTTCATAGAAAACATGAATCCAATTTTCTTGACTTAAAAGGATTTACTAGAACCCATTCCTGTACTTAAATAACAGGACTTGATGGCATAAAAAGTATTTCTACCATAATGTGCTGTCTGAGTTGGTCAGTACACTAATGTATCACCTCATTGTTTGGATGGTGCTGTGAATTCAAGCATGTCTGTGGCTTTGTGATACAGAATACTAAAAAAGGCTAGACCAACACATGGAGAATACTTTCCTGGTGATAAAATAGTTTTTGGTCTTCTGCGCAGCAGCTGATGTAGTTGATACCAACAGTAGAGTATTTGTAAGCTGTAACCTGTGAACCCAAAAGTCCAAAAATATTCGCTGTGGAAACTTAGTGAGCTCTTCATTTCAGGGATTTTCCTGTTGGGCTAGTCTTGCATTTTGAACTCGAAATTCGGTTTAAGTGTTACTTTGATCTGGTTTTGAGTGGCCTGTGAGTGATGTTGTCCAGGTTTGTAGTCTAAGCTATGCTATTCTATAGTTGGTTCACTAGATAAATGAAAATATGGCAAACATTCCCTTTTGTACTGCTGAGGTATTAACAATCTGATGCAAGAGCATCAGATTCTTATGACAACAGTTTAAATACCTGTGAATGCACAGAACTCCTGAAGAGTTAGGATGAACAAAATGCCTTATTCAGGTCCTGGTGTGGGAGTTCAGCCTGAAATTCCTATTCTGGTTTGCATCTCTCCCCCTGCTTTGTTTGGGACAGAAGGGGTGAAGTTCTTGAATAAGATGTGAGGGTTTTTATGTAGACTGGAACAACGTAAAAATGGAGAGTCAATAAACTTGATCTGGAGGAATCTAACTTAAAGTGGACAGGGCTCCCAGCTAGGAGTGTTTATTAAAAACCTGCTGTAGTTAAAGCATGGTTTTATTGTTCATTCATGGAAAGCATGGACTCAGTCAGACTGACAAGATTTTAACATCAGCAGCGCTCAGAGTGTTGAAGCACAATGTAACTGGGATTTCTGGATTAATTCTCTTTTTTGATAAAGCAGATTTCTATTCTTCTCTGATAGGAAAAGGAAAACCTGTTCTTCTGTTACTTGCAACAGCTTTTGAGTGACCTCTGTAAAGCAACACGAACATAGCAGCTAGCTAGATGTGGCCCCTGTCCTTAACACACCTCTTCAGAAACTAACTAGCTTCTAAGGAACTGCTACTTTCAGGGTGCTTGACTTGGTCCATCTCAAGTCTCCCCACTGGTGGACAGAGGGAGCAGTACTTCAGTTGGTTTAAGTGTATGTCCTCAGATGGGTGACTCATGTAACTTCCAAGAGGCCAATGGAGAAAGTCTGTCACTTGTTTAGTGGCCAGCCCAACCCTAACCCATGGTAGTTTGACTATGGGACATAATGCCTTTTATAGCAGAAGATAATGGGGTATATAAACTGTTAAGCTATTGTTGCCAAGGCTTTCTGCATGCTAGCTGTCTGTCTGTTAGGAGGCAATGATAGTTTTAGAATTGGTGTCTGCTAGAGAAACACTGAAATGAGAACAAACCACTAAATGACGTAGTAACTGTTGGCAGTCAGCTGATAACTGGGTTAATGCAAGTTCAAGGGTGAATTGATGTATGTTGGAAATTGTGTTTCCACGTAAGGTGCACACCACCTGGCAGATTTGATTAAAGCTATCTTATCTGTTGCTGAGAGCACTGTCTGGTCATTAGCCTCCATTTTGAAGTATTAACCTGGTGCTGGGAATGTTATTGCATTAAAGGCTTTCGTTACTAGAACACTTTCTCCTACTTGGCCCTTGGAAACAGGCCTGCTAGCAGTGTATTTGTTGAATGCAGTACATGCTTTTCTGTCGGATCAAAAGGAGGTCTTGCTTGTGCTTAAGGAGGTTGTATTTAAATGAAGAAAAAAATGAACAAGAGGAAAAAACACAACAAAACCAAACCCCAACCAGCTAGAGTTTTCTGTCAGTAAGGTGCTACCTGAAGAAAGCACTGATAAAGAAAGCTGTAAGATATTCTAATAATGACCAAATAGTCCTGTGGTGGTAGGTTCCCCTTCCATGCTTTTTGAGAGCTTGCCACTTCACAGTTAACACAAAAGACTGCTATGGAAGGCACTCAGACTGGTCAAGTAGCTTGCTTTGCCCCCACAACTGTTTTTGCTTCCTCCAGGGAGATTAAATACTGAGAAAACTTTCAGGACTTCCACCTAGTTTGGTATTTTTTAACTTGCAAGAGTATTCACCTTTGGACTCTGCATCTCTTTTCACTATTCCATGGCAATATTAGCTGATACTAGAGATGAGTTGCAGGATAAGACCTAATCGTAGCCAGGATGNCAGTAACAAACCTGAGGTGTGTGGCCATGTGACAAACACATCCCAGGGCTAGACTTTCCTGTGCAGTACATGGTCATTGTGCAGAAGACTTAAAGGTGAGAAGAGCATACTGACAGGTGCAGAAAGTGGAATCAGTAGAGAGCTGGTGATGTTAGAGTCCAGAGATAAGAGAAGCTGTACCAAAAACAAGTTGTAGGGTTTGAAGATGAGGAGGAGTGATGCTTGAGTGAGTAGTTTCAGGGAGCAGCTATCATGGATTGCTGTGTACAGAGACACTGAACTTTGGTGGGAATGGGATACTCTTGGGATTGGGATGCATAGTATGTCAGTATAGGAGTGAGAGATTGTGGAGAGAGGAAAACTTACTTTCCTAGCTCTTTCAGACTCAGAGTAGGTGGTGTGGAATGTTAGCTACTGATCTTACAGCAGAGTAGGCTGAATATCCAAGATGTGGGGATGGAAGAACTCAGCATGCAGTAGCTGCATTTCTGAACATAGCTAGATTGGGAGGGAAAATGTCTTAACAGGGAGATGTAATGCTGAGTGTATTTGAAGTTACAGGATATTATGAAGACTTTCTCATAGGTTTATACAAAAAAGAATGCTAGAGGAGGACCCTTTGTTTGCTTGTTAAATATACTCGTGACCAGCTTGTGGGCACTCTTAGCTCCTCACCTACAAGGCATTCTTTAATTGGGGGGGGGGGGAATAGCTTGCTAGAATTAAGTCTCAACTTACTGTGGCCGAGTGCAGAAGCACTGCAAAATCAACCACTGTACTTGTGGCAGTAACCATATTGCTTTCAGTTAGCTGTTGCTGACAGAGCTCCATTGCTCTGATCTGTTAAGTTGGAGAGGGTAGCTATCTTTTTATATGCCAAAACTGAAATGAAGTTTATATTAACATCTGTCCTGAAGCTTCTGTTGCCATGAGAATAAAGTTGAGGAACGTTGAAGTGGCGTTTACTCGCTTTGGAAAAGACAGGAAGTAGCTGATTTGCATTTTCTGCTTCTGCCTGAGATACTAGTTTGCCTTTTGTTAGCATGCAAGTATTTCTTGCTTTTAATGTCTTTCAGTTCTGCAAAAACATTCACTTTTTAACCAGAAAACATGCATAATTACATGTAAGGACCTATAAATTCCAAAGAACATTTTCATAAATGATTGGTGTGACTAAGTGCAACAGACTGGAAACTCTGGATAAAGTGTTGGTGTGTAGTCTGTGTAACATTGCATCAGCTAGGGATGTTACATGTGGGTTCACTTGGTGAAATAAAATATCCTATGAGGTTGTTTTCTACATATGGTAGAGTAAACCACACATCATTTTGATGTTAGCCATTGACTGGAAAAGGCATCAAACTGGAGGAGTTTACAAGGTTGGTTCAGAGGATGGTCTGTCCCAGAAGAAAATGGAAGTCTTCCTGCCAACAGAGAAATGAGAAAATGGATTATTAGAAATTATAAGGGTCACATTCAGGGTGTAACACTAAACAGAGCTGCCAGGGTTGAGGATCATAGGCTAGATTAACATCTAGGTTATGCTTCCACAATTCAGTGAGTTGAGATGGCTGAGCTTTGTGGTCCTTCCTCACTGAAGAATCATAAGACACTGGCTGATGCTAGTGAAAGCAATTTATACAGAACCACTTACACAGTGGTATAAATATGCCATTTAAGGGGCATGTTTAAAGAGGTACCAAAATGTTTATAGTGTGCTATGGCTGAGAGCAGGCTAGCTTTGGGATTAGTCTAAATTTGTCTTGGAAAGGAAGAGCAAAATCATTAATGTATTAAATTCTTCTTTTGTAGACTGAATTTGAGGCAGAACTGAAATCTGCTGGTGAGAAGCTTATAGTGGTTGATTTCTCTGCAACATGGTGTGGACCATGCAAAATGATCAAACCCTTTTTCCACGTAAGTAACCTTTCTGTTTTTATTGGTAACTGTATTAAAGTATGTACAAATCTTTCTGTGCTGCTTGACAGGTACATGGAGGAAACTTTTTGTTGCCACATGGTTGTCAGTATTTTCTGGAAAAGGAATAACTCACAGGAGTATACCTTGAGACTATTGAGTTAAATATACTGACCTTTGATATTGCTCAGAGCTTAAACATATCCTCATGCTTATATGCCCCTCAGGTCCATAGGGACCTAGCAGTTGCATTACCTTAAGAGGCAGGATATAGAGTGGAAACAATGCTGCTCCTTCTTCACACAGTCACTGTAATCACTGCAGCTGTTGAGATGGCAATGTTATCTTCTGGTAAAGTACCATCTTTTGGTGATCAGGTAAAGGCTGTAAGGCCTTTTACCTATGTCTTGGGATATTGGAGTCTTCCATGTGGGGAGTATATTTCACAGAATCACAGAACATAAGGGGTTGGAAGGGACCTCTGGAGATTATCTATATAGTCCAACACCAACACCCACCCCCTGCTGCCAGAGCAGGATAATCTAGAGCAGGTTGCACAGAATGGTCTTCAGTTGGGTTTTGAGTACCTCCAGAGATGGAGAATCAATCCCCTCCTTGGGCAGCCTGTTCCAATCCTCCACCACTCTCAAAGTAAAAAAGTTCCTCCTCATGTTAAGATGGAACTTCCTGTGTGCTAGTTTTTTCCCATTGCCCCTAGTCCTGTCACTAGGTATGAACAATATTCAACAGATTTTTCCATGGATTAGAGCACAAAAAATTTTTGTTCTAGTGAGTAAAATAGCTGCTTTAAGGTCACAAGGCAAGTTTCACTGGTGGGTAAGCAGCACCAACCTTACAGTTGATATGGATGTCTGGATTACTAACTGCATTGTTTCTTATTTCATTCTAGAGTTTGTGTGAGAAGTATGGTAATGTGGTGTTCATCGAAATTGATGTGGATGATGCCCAGGTATGGTTTGAGGTGATGCTCAGTGAGTAGCTAATGAGTTCCACACAAATGACAATGAAGAACCCTTTTTAAAACATCCTTGCAGATACCAAAACAAAATGAGAGATTACTTCTATCTTTCTCAGAGTTGTAGTTTAGCACTTACACTTGGAAAGAATGATTTCTTTATTTTAGAGAAAACCTAAACAGAACAACCTGCCTTGATTATCTGCACACTTGAAGCCCTACAGCATGTGTGAGGTAACTTAGGAATGCTCCCTCTACTTTGGGAGGGAGTGTTAGTCTAAGGCTTTAAGCTGCTTTGATGCAATCTCCCCCGAAATTAATGGCTCACAAATGTCTGGTGATCTGTCTGGTCTCTCCACTGCTGTTGGCACTGTTTCCTCTTTCATGTCTTGAATTAAATGGAATAAAATGTCTGCTGTATAGCAGTTCCAGCAGTGTTGAATAGGTACAGGAACAATGTCATGTTGAAACACAAGAATTGCCATGGGCTTTGGAGCCTTCCAAATAGTTATGTTTGTTTTGGTGCAGAAGTCTGTTTTTTTTCCAAACACAGAGTACAGGTATGGTGAATACCTTTGCTATTTTATGAATTAGATGCTGAAGAGAGGCTCTTTCAGGCTTACCTCAGGGAGATGTTAACACTGCACTGTTTGCACTAGTGATGGACTAACAGAATTGCTTCTGCTTCATTTTGAGCAGTAGTGGCTTTGCCCTGTCACCTAAACAAAAGGCAGCTAGTGAATTCTAAATTTAACATCCTCCAGACATGCACAGCTGAAGATTGTTTTCTGTCTCTTCCAGGATGTGGCTACACACTGTGATGTGAAGTGCATGCCAACATTCCAGTTCTACAAGAATGGAAAGAAGGTAGGCTCTGCTCTTCTGGAATTGGAGCAGTCAAGCTAAAACACTTGAAAGAAAATTGGGAAAGACTATTTAGCCTGCTTTCTCATGATGTATCTGGAGCATCACTGGCATTAAGACTCTTCAGAGTGAGCAAGTTCATCTTAGTGCTGGAGCAAATGGAGCATGGACCAGCAGTTAACTGACAGGCAGGCACTAACTTGAGTTAGTGTTACAGGTCAGTTTGACAGGCAGAGCTTCATGAGAGATTAGTGGGGTTACGTGTCTGGGTTAACACTGCTAGTCTGTCTGCCTAGCACCCTGCTTTTTGCTGATCATGGTTAGTATTTGTTCTCTGGATGCAGCTCATGTTAAAGCAGAGACATGACTATGTGCCTATGGAATCTCACCCAAACAGAAGTATTTAACATGGTTGAATACACACACAGCTGAAACAACTGCTTGGATGCTTTTACTTAAAGGCTATGTAACCTGTGGAGGTCCTGTCCCTTTCAGAGGACTGAACAGACCTCTTGTGCCTCCTCTGCTGGGAAGTAGATGAGATGTAGATGATGCTCTAACAGCATAGGGGTCTGCCTCTGCAGGATAGTTGTGAATGACTGTCTGCCTGAACTAAAGAATTGCTGAGCTATGTGTTATCAAAGGATTTTAGTTTGCTAAGCAAGCTGAAGGTAAGCTTTTGTAAAGTAAAACAATGCCTGGATGGAAGTTTTGTTGCAGAAGGCATAGTCATGACTAATAAAGAACCTTCGACAGTGTTCTAGAGGTAAACTTCCACAGCTTCATGATGTTACTAGAGGAATTGTGATCATGATGGTTAAGCCTATCACCTTCCCACACTCACACATGTTGTGTGGTTTGGGTTTGTTGTTTTTTGGGTGACCTTAGCAGTTCTCTGGACACATGGGTATCAAACAAGGAATTTCATGGCCTGTAGTGTAGTCTGTGCAGTACTTTGCACCCCTGTAGGTACTGGAAGACAGAGCCACTCTTTCTGAGCCACAAATGTGGCCTTTATCTTCCTGCTGTGTAAGCTGCAATAAGGAAAATTCTTGCAGAAGCCAGGCTCAGGGGCAGGTCATTTGGTGCAATCCTTCAAGAATTTGATTGGTAAGGGTCCTGAGCAGCCCAGATAACTTGGAGGTACCTCTTTGTGGTGACATCCAGAGTCTCTCCAAGCCTATGTTTGAGTCTTACAGAGCACTGCTTCAGTTATCTTTTACCCTGTTTTGTGTAGAAGGCTCCAGCAATGGTAGTCTGAAAATGGTTTTAGATAGGCAAAAGCTGGGACAAGAGTCTGAGTTGTGTGGCAGAAAAATAGATTATAATCTGCAAAATACTGCTTTGGTGGTGAAAAATTTTAACTGTAGCGTGGTTGACCAGGTGTATATGTTTGGATGCTATGCAACTAATGTTATGAAGCATTGAATGCAACAGTTCTAAAAATCAATTTCTCTTTGCAGGTGCAGGAGTTCTCTGGGGCCAATAAAGAGAAACTGGAGGAGACCATTAAAAGTCTAGTCTAATCTCTAGCCATGGCGACACTGAAGCATGACTGCTTTGGCTAAATTATAGCCTGTAACTTTTCTACTTAAACAATTCTAAACAAGCTAGCTAAGTGATGGAAACAATCCTCTTCATCTCTGTAAATGAGTACAATAAAGTGTAAATTCTTCACCTTTGGATGTTGCATGTATTTGAATGAAAATGTGAGTAATTCTGTAATGTAAGTAGGAGAGGCATGAGCAGCAGGTCTAGGGAAGTAATTGTGCCTCTCTACTCTGCCTTTGTGAGGCCTCACCTGGAGTACTGCATCCAGTTCTGGGCTCCTCAGCATAAAAAAGATGTGGAGCTGTTGGAGTGAGTCCAGAGGAGGCCACAAAGATGATTAAAGGACTAGAGAATCTCCCCTATGAGGATAGGCTGATAAGATCATAGAATCATCTGGGATGGAAGGGACCTCTGGAGGTCATCTAGTCACACCCCCTGCAGTGGGCAGGGACATCCCCAACTAGATCAAGTTGCCCAGAGCCCTGGCAAGCCTCACCTTGAATGCCTCCAGGGATGGGAACTCAACCACCTCCCTGGGCAACCTGTTCCAGTGTTCCACCACCCTTGTGGTGAGGAACTTCTTTCTAAGATCCTGTTTAAAACTACTCTTCTCCAATTAAAAACCATTGCCCCTTGTCCTTTCACTCTAGGCCTTTGCAAA
>VWZO01021270.1:183792-214559 GCA_013396975.1 Bucco capensis
ATAGCATTTATACAAATATTAAACAGTCCAGGCCCCAGTACAAAGCCCTGAGGGACACCACTTGTCACTGATTTCTAGCTGGAAGATAAGAAGGGGAGGAACTTTTTAGCTGGTCAGATTGTAATACGACAAGGGGGAATGGTTATAAACTGAAGGAGGGGAAATTTAGATTGGAGTTTAGAAGGAAGTTCCTCACCCAGAGAGTGGTTAGGCACTGGCACAGGTTGCCCAGAGATGTTGTGGATGCCCCATCCCTGGCAGTGTTCAAGGCCAGGCTGGATGTGGGCCTGGGCAACCTGGGCTAGTGATTGGCATCCTTGCCTGTGGCAGGGGTGGTTGGAACTAGATGGTCTCTAAGGTCCCTTCCAACCTGGCCATTCTATGATTCAATGTCCTCAGTTTTGTAATGTGTTGTGTTTAAAGGATTACTGTCTGGATACAAAGATTTGTAAAATGCAAGCTGATCTATTACTGGGTTATTGCTGGGGTGGAAAATTGTGTTGCGTAGAATGGCAATGACAGCTGCTTTGAGAAAAATCTGCTGTCACCAGGCTATAATGTGAAGAGTGGCAGTCTGGCTTGCAGATACAGAACAGGGGAGTTCAGCAGTTGTGGAAAAGGAGGTTGCTGGGTGGGATAGGTACTTGCCTCTTAAAGAGCTACTTAACTCCTTAGATTCTTCTAAATTTTGTCAAGCTTCATTTTAGACTTTGAAGTTAATACTTGTCTGTGTATTAAACATCACAACAAAATAACAGTCCTACCATGGAAGGCAGAATTTGGAGCTGCCAGTTTTTTACCTTTTCAGTTTTGCCTTGCCATTTTTTACCTTCTGCTTCTATTTGTATACTTGGTTCACAAGTATGTTTAGTATCTGAGTTGGGCTGCTTTATTCTAGGCAGTGGTCTGGAACAAATGACTGAAGAGTCTTGAGTGTCTTGAACCAAAACCAGCTTAGATTTGTGTTGTCTTCATTTGACTGCACATCTGTGTTCTTAGAACACACTGGACACTTTGCTGAACAGTAAACTGGACTCCAAAGCTGTATCAGGTTGTCCCTGTTAATGCTGACCTGCCACCCCCTGGTCCAAGGAGAACTGCTGTGTTTTTCCACCATGTTAGAATGGCTTTCTTGGTAGCTTGGTGGGTGTTATCCTAGACAAGAATTCAGTGCATAAGTAAGTAGGGCTGTAGCTAGCAGCTATGCTTAATGGTGTGGTTAGGGCTGGGTGAGCTGTGCTGTTCACTGAGTATCACTGTTGAAAAATCAAGACTTCCTGCTCTATATGCAGACAATATGGCATGAGCAAGCCTCTTCGTGGTAGGGAGTCCATGTGTGACTCAGCCTTACACTCATTTCACAAGCATGTGTGAATATCTGGGCTCTTGAGAACTAGGGGACTTTTAACAGCTTGCTGCATGTGTTCCTGATTTGAAACAAGACTTTTCTCTTCCAGTAAGTGACCACACCCTTTATTTTAGAGTGAGACAGTAAGGCTCTTCTTGGATGTAAGCTCTGGGTTGTGATTACACACAGGACGATGTGCGGAATGTTTTCTGTGCAGCTCTGGCTTTTTGACTGAGAGGACTGCAGCTGAGTGCAGACAAGTGGGAAACTACTACTACTACAAATGATACTAAGGAAAGACTTGCATGGAGACACTAACACGAAGCTGGAGCAAGAATGCACCATTAACGTCATACCATCTACAGACAAGCATTGCTTTAAAAGCAGTTCCTTGGTGTCTTGCTTAGTCCCTCTGGACAGTAGCTGTGAGCAAGATAGGTTTAAAAAAATCCCTGGTGAAAAGTCCAGGAACCTCTGGACTCAGTAGGAACCTCTAGCATCCAGCCTTACCCTTAAGAAATAAGGAAGTTAAGATATGCTGCAACACACACTATTTCTGCTGAGGGGATGCCAGACCAGGTTGTTACCTGTTAGAACAGAGGAAAGGTGCATCAAGGAGAGTGTGGCCAGCAAGTCGAGGGAGGTTATCCTTCCTCTCTACTTTGCCCTGGTGAGGCCACATCTGGAGTGTTGTTTTCAGTTCTGGTCTCCCCTGTTTAAGAGAGACAGGGAACTTCTGGAAAGAGTCCAGAGAAGGGTTCTCTTACACCGAGAGGCTGAGAGAGCTGGGCCTGTTTAGCCTGAAGAAAAGAAAGAAGGTGGGGGGCAGGGGGGGGGAAATCTTGTCAATACTTAAAAATACTTACAGGGTGGGTATCAGGAGGATGGGACCAGCCTTTTTTCTGTGCTACCTAGTGACAGGACTAGGGTCAGTGGGGAAAAAAACCAGCACACAGGAAGCTCCATCTTAACATGAGGAGGAAATTCTTAGAGAGTGGTGAAGCACGGAACAGGCTGCCCACAGAGGTGGTTGATTCTCCATCTCTGGAGGTATTCAAAACCCAACTGGGCACCATCTTGTGCAACCTGCTGTAGGTGATCCTGCTCTTTGGGGGGGGGGTTGGACTGGATTATCTCCAGAGGCCCCTTCCAGCCCCTAATGTTCTGTGATACTGTGAAAGGTGCAGGTAATGAAAGTGTAATGTGTTGAGTTTGACTTAATGCTTTGCTTACTCCCTTGATAAGATGCCACTGTAGTAGCCTTGAAAGATCTAGCTGACTAGAAATGACTAGAAGTGACTAGACATTCAAGATGGGATTGGGAAAGATCAAAAAGGCTGGAGTAACTCTTGTGCTGAAACTCGGGGTGCAAAGCAGTTCTTACAAGGGCAGTGAGCCTTCATCTTCCTGTGCTGCAGTACTTCCTCTTCTGAGAACTGGCAGGTAGGCATAGTGTGATGAAAACAACTTTCAAAGCATCATTTGGAAGGAGGTGTTCCTTAAGGGTTGGCTTTCTGAGAGAGATGCAGTGAGGATCTATGTACTGGGTAGCCTTTTCCCTTTAGAGAAAGCAGCAAACATATTCTCTTCAAATGTATACTTATGCCAGAATCTGAGTGTTTGAACGTGGTCTTTTGTAAGCCTAAAATCTCAGCCTTATACCTAGCTGATGTGTAAACAGTCTTAATTCCTACAGCAAGTGTCCCTTCTGGGTGGAGAGAACTCCCTTTCAGGTCAGGACTGTTTCCCAACAAGCAAGGGTTTCAGCCTTTAAGAAAGCCTAGATAGAGCAAATAAATGTTTTTGCCTTGAATGGAATGGGTACCATGAACCTTGCTAAAAACTTGAGCTGTGTGTCCTGCCACATGGGTATTGAGTAATAGCCTGGAGAGCTCAGTGGATGCTTGCTTTCTTTTTTCCTTGCTTGTTTTTGATGTGAGGGAGTGAGACCAGCATTACCAGATGCCAGACAAGCATGCAGCAGAGTCACTCTTTCATGGACCTCTCATCTTTTAGCATGAATAGAGCAGACTGCTTTGAACCAGTGATCTGAAAAGAAGATGCCTTTAAGAGCAAACTGATAGATGGGCAACCGACTTGAACTTTTGGAAGAAACCTCATGTACATGGCAGAGAAGAAGCAATCTATAAAGGCTTCTTCTGGGAGTCAGGGCTTCAGAAAGAAATTCTCCCCTGGGGTGATGACTGCAGTCTATTTCATTTGGCTGTGAAATGGCTGGGATTTGTGCCTTGCTGTCAAACCAGTAGAGCAAGATGGTTTTCTTTGCAGGCCTGTTACATTGCTTGCTTTCTTAGAGTGGGCTGGCCCACAGGAAGAGAACTACTTCCTTTAGCAGAGCAATTGGAACATAAGGCTGAAATAACTAGGCTTAATGAGAGAAGACTTGACTATGGTGAAAGGGAGGACCACGAGGTCACACTGTGAGGATGAGGGAACTGTGCATTATCAGACTGCAGTGAAACAGTGATGCTCCTTAACTCCATCCATGTGTTGGAACTGCTGTCATGCCCTTGGGAAAGGATTCTCTTAACCACTCCCAGTCTCTTGTATATTGTCTCTGTAAAGAAAAATGTCTTGAAAGTAATTAATTGATTCTGAGAGGCAGAGTGAGGTTCCCAATTAGCTTTATTGAAATAAAGGGAAAGTCCATGGGGGTAGTCCCTGCAGGGTCTCTCTCAAATTACTTGAGATTGCAGTGTACTTTTATCACCCTGGCTGCAGGTGGCCCCTCTCCCTTTTCCCTTGCCAGCTCAAAGGTACTTCTGAAGTTACAGACTTCACCCATTTCACCTAAACAAGGATAAAACCCTAAAACTAACAATATCTGTTCACACTCCTAGGAAGCTGCATAATCCTATTTTGCACAAAACCAGTAACTTTTCACATATGCCTAAGAAATTATTTTGCACTAATGCAGGAACTTTTCACACGTGCCTAAAAAGTTATATAGCCCTATTTCTGTATTTCTGACCTACCTAACTTCTAAGATAAGATTAAAGGCCAAGCTGTTCCAACTAGTCTAAATAATGATGTCTTGGCCCATTGCCACCCTGTAGACAGAAGTTCATTATTTTGAAGTTCTCATTATTTTTGCAAGGGCACAGATTCCTCACAGTTCCACCCATTCCTCGCAATTCTCTGCTTTTTCATACTATCCTTGCAAACTGCTCTAACACTTCGTTTCTCTTTTCTGATTCAGTATCCTCTGAGGTGGGCAACTGGCTTAACTTTTAACACTTTAATAGGTTCAGTTTATGTCCTTACAGACTATATTATTCTATGTTATCATGCACTTGACAATAGCAATCCCTAGCATTAAAAGATAAAAGCCTATTACTAAAGTTAATCCTAAATGAGTTAGTCAGGTTCCCCATCCAGTTAGCCCCAAAGACTGCAAAAAGTCAGTAAACCATTTCCCATTATGCTGTTTTAATTTTTCCATCAAAGCCTTCAGGTCTTCTTCTATCATCTGTGAATCATTGCTGATGTTGAAGCAATATAACCCCTCAAGCTCCTCACACCCGTGATTAGATCTTAATAATAAATAATCCAGTGCTGCTCTATTTTGTAAAACTGCAGTACTAACTTGTCCCAGTTTCTCATTTAAAGCTGCCAGGGTTTTTGAGGTGTAATGGATAGTTTTTACAAGGCTGCAACCCTGGATAGTTCAAGATGATTAGGTACAGGTAAGCATGGGACCCCCACTGAAGATGTAGCCAAGGCTATTGATTCATAGATTGGCCAGATTGGAAGGGACCATTAAAGATCATCTAGATCCAACCCCCCTGCCANTGCTTTACCTTTGGACAGGAGAGTCACCTCATCATCGCAGTCTTCCCTAAATTCTTGTAAATGCTGCTTCTGTTGTTTCTCTTTGTCTGTTTGACTCCAGTGGCTTAGAGCCACAATCACTTGTCCTAAGCAAAAAGGTCCTACAGTGGAATTAGCTGGCAAATAAGAATATGCTTTTTTCCCACATAAGAAAAACCATCCCATAGGCAACACTACATATGAACTACTATAACTAACATTTTCAGTTCTATTACAACCTAACTCTAAATTACTTAAATTATTTGGAGGAGGAGTGCAATTTTGTGCTTCAAAACATATTTCAGCCTTCATTACAGTAGCTAATCTAAAGGGAAAGGTGCTGCTTGTTACTTTAGTGATGACAGGCCCCCAACTATGTATTGCCTTATAAGGCAATAATATTCTTGTATTACTATTAGAAGTGGCAAACATTGAGAAAATTTGAATCACTTGTGGAGAGGTTGACATCCCCACCGTGAAAGTAGTCATGAGGTTTTCTATTGACACACACCCTGCCATACAAAAAGATGTTCTAATTAATAATTTCTTAGCCAGCCACAACCACACGTTTTCATTACTGGTTGGATTACTTCCTGGGGAGATGGCTATTCTCACCCAGATAATGGTCATGCTACAGGTCCACAGTCTCATTTTGGGTGCTAGAATTCCTGTTCTCCTAGGCTTCCCCAAGAAACTAGGTATTCTCTTTCCGTGTCTTTCGGAGCTTCAGCTTTATTCCTTCTTCTTGCAGTTCAGATGTCCAAGTTTCTGGAGCTGGCACCACTCTGACTCGTGTGTGGTGTGTCCACCCTCTTTCGGCTGTCTTGACATATCTATTGGTAGTCAACAATACTTCAAAAGGTCCAACCCACTTGGAGGTTAAAGCTGGTTCTCTCCGTTTTTTTACCAGGACCCAGTTTCCAGGCTGAATATTATGTTCCGCCAAGTCCAACGGTGCAGGCTGCATCAGCTGAGCTTCCTGTCAAAGATTTCACAAGAGACATTATTCCAGCCACATACTGTTTTAAATACAAATCAGTAATTTCCACCTCCTTTCCTGGTCCAAAATTGATAGGATAAGGAATCCTAAACATTAGTTCATATGGGGACAGCTGAACGTCTCCCCTCGGCTTGGCTTGAATTTGAACTAAGGCCTTTGACACAGTCCCCACAACACTCTAGTGGCCAAGTTAGAGAGCTATGGATTGCATGGGTGGACTGTTCAGTGGATAAGGAACTGGCTGGCTGACCGCATCCAGAGGGTAGTGGTTAATGGCTCCAAGTGCAGCTGGAGATGAGTGACAAGTGGTGTCCCCTCAGGGCTCTGTGCTGGGGCCTGGACTGTTTAATATTTGTATAAACGGTATCAACAGCAGCATTGANGTGGTAGGAGACCTATCCATAGCATCTTAGTTTCTAGTACCAATTTCAAAAGATGTTTCTTAGTTTCCCTATTCATTATTTCTATTCTGCCTGAGCTTGGAGGGTGCCATGGCATAAGTAGGTCCCAGTATTCCCAAAGCTGTCATTACTCCTTGAAGAATTTTCCCCATAAAATGAGTTTCCCTATCTGAATCTATAGCCTCTATCTCATACCTTGGGATAATCTGTTCCAAAAGGTATTTTGATAACTGTCCCAGTTAACTGACATACTACTATCAGAAGATATTTAAACTTTCCTGATCAAGGCATTTCTGTAAAATCCACCTGACAGCTTTGGAATGGTCATACAGCCCAGGCCACCCTCTCTTAGCAACATTTTTGCCACCGGGTTATTAACCTTAGCACATATTAGGCAGCCTTCTGCTGCCTGTTTTGCAAGAACAAGAAGACCCCAAAGCAGCATATTCTTTGAGGAGATCTTCTGCTAACTCTCTGGAGGCCCAATGACTCCCTTTGTGTAGTAGTTTTAAACACTCTAAGGCCAAAGCCTTAGGCAACATTATTTCCCTGTGTCAGTAAACCAATTACACCCCTCCCCCCCCTTCATTTGCACCACTGGCTTTAATCATTTCCAATTCTTCTAAGGGAAAAGGCATTTTCTTTGGTCCTTGGCCTACCCTGCTTTGTGTCCTTTAAGGCATATGATAGCTATTTTGCTTGGTAAATGTACAGCTTTCAGAAAGTAGATTATTAAGCTCTCCTGTGCCAACATCTTTCCCCAACAAGTCAACAACTCTCTTTCTTCCCACAGTTTCCCAAGCACACGAGCTATCCGATATGCATATTTTGAGTCTGCATGAAAGTTAACCACTTTCCCTTTGTACAATTTGCAGGCTTCTATTGGGGCATAAAGTTCAGCTGTAGCTGTCTGGGCTGACCAAGTGGGAGGCAGTGATAGAGTGTGCTGTGAACTGTTTCCCTTCTTTTATCTTGGAGGAGCCATCAATAAACACATTCCCCCTTCTGGCCAGGGAACATCTTGTAATTCTTTCCCAGCTTGAGTTTGTAAATCTAATACTTAAATACAATTATAAACCTCATTTGATCCTCCTTTACCTAAGCTTGCCAAGCAAGTAGCTGGGTTAAACCCTTCCCTGCTTTTGAATTCCGAATCTTCTTGTTTCATTAAACAGGTCTCATATTGTAATAACCTAGCACTGGTTATCCATTTGACTTTAACAGCAAGAGGCCTCCCTCTGCTGTAAGCCTTTAGGCCACCATCAAAAAATCTGCAGAAGACAAGGCCACTTGCTGGCCACTGTGTCCAACATACCAGAAAAACAGTCTCTAAGATTAACTCCCTCCGTGCTTCTCCATCAGGATTCCTTTAGCACCCTGTTTGACATCCACATATAACTAAAACCCTTTTCTTACTAAGGCAGGGGCCTCACTTAATTTCCTCTCCAAAGCTCCAAGGCCTTGCTTCCCCTCCAGATCCACCTACAACATTGCACCTGCTCCCAAAAAACATTGCAACTCCCCCTAAAACAAACCTAACAAGAAAACCCAAATAAGCAAAAAACAAAACTAAAAAGAACCCTAAAAACAACAACAAAAAAACCCACCACCACCACCAAAAAACCCACAACCTAGTCCCTGATGACAACACCTCCAAAACCACCCTGCCAGACTATCTCTCCGAGTCAACATACCACAGGCCCTCAGTCAACATATGCACCCCAAATATTCAACTTTCCTTACCACAACCTGCACTTTCCTTCTCAGACATTCATGTACTGCAATAACCCAGCTCTGGGGGATGAACAAAACCCCTTCACTATATTTTGTAAAGCCTGCCCAAATAGGACAAATACTTCTGTATATCCCTGCGGAAGAACCATCCGTGTCAACTGTTGTTTTCCCCTATTTCCTTTCCCCTCCTTTTCCCACTCAAAGGCAAGGTCCTCTATGAGTGGGCCTTCCCAGAAGGCATCCTTTATTTTCCCAAGGTTGCCCACACTTTTTTAAAAAAACACCCTCCTCTTTACATAAAGCTCCAGTGTGGTAGGTCCCTATTATGGAGAGAAACCCTGATCTCTCTAACAATCCACCTCTAGTAGACCCTCTCTTCTTGGGCGTCCACCACCCCTCGTGGACATTCCCTTTTCCAGTGTCCCCTTTATTTGCATATAACACACAGATCTTTCCTCAGTTTGGGTCACTGGACCCCTCCCCCGATTTTATGCTGAGGTCCGTTCCCCTTCTTAAAGTGCTCATTCACTCCCTCGGGGCTGCACTCGGCTTAGCTGCTGCTGCGAGTGCCGTCCAGATTGCTTTAGAAACTGCGCCTTACCCCGAACCTTAACGCTAACAGCTCTGCTGGCCTCCCCCGAGCCGCCCCAGGGCAGCCCTCCCGGCCGTGCAGCGGCTGTCCGGTTGAGCCGCACGCACACCATCGCCAGCCCTGCCTTCACCCGCTCCCGCAGGGGGCTCGGCTTCCCAAATTTGCTGGACCTTTTGTAACACCATTCGCTTTTCCTAGAGCCTTGCTAAAATGCCAAGGGAAAAAAAAAAATCCCAATCTTTCCACGTGTAATCTGCATCACCAAAACATTCCTCTATCTTTTCCCCCACCTCAATAGGGTCTTCCAGATAAGTTGTTAGCTCTTTCCTGAGCCCTGTAAAATCTTGTGTAGTGAGAGGAACAATAACAAACGGCAGTTCACCTCTCCTGTCCTCCTAGAAGAACTTGCCTTAAAGGCATCTGATGTACTGCAGCTGTGGAGCCCTCGCCCACCCCTCCCTCCCCAATCCGGCCACTGTTTGCCTCCTGCCTTGGAGCTGGCTGAGGTGACAGCGACAGCATTTGCAAAATATCCCATTTTCGATCCTCATTTTCACTGTCCTCCCCCCTTCTCTTTTTCCTCTTCCTCTTTCCCTGTGGCTGCTGGATATAATTTCACATAAAATGCCTCTTTTAGACACAAATGCCCACATTTTTGCTCAATCACCCCTTTTCCTCTACTACCAAGATATGAACACCATGCCTGAATAACATTTGCATCATAAGTTCCAAACTCCAGCCACCTTAAACCTTCCAGTAGTAAATAACCTGGCCAAGTAAACCAACAATATTTAACCATCACCTCCTTAGTTACCCCTTCCAGCAGGTGAATACCATAGTGCCAGTATTTTAACCTTAACTTATACCCAATGGACTGTCTGGGGGAAATGAAGGGTCGTGACCCTTCTCCTGAGACCTTTCCTTGGATCTCCCACTCTGGTCATCCTTTTCCTGTTTACTCCCCCCAGCACCCATTAGAACTCACCGGTGAGATTTATGGAGCACCACAGTCCTGGATCACCTCAATCCTCCCTGAAGATCACCTCGATCTTTTCTTCAGACTTGTCCCACAAGTTCACTGTCCCCTCTGCATCAGGAACTTGTCCTGGGTACCCAAACGATCTCCAGGTGTGGCTGATTCCTGGGCAGATTGACCACTGTAACCATCGGCACCCTTCAATTTACCCCAAATCCCACCAAGCTGAGGGACATGGATACATCCGAGATGAGCCTCCTAACTGTAAAGAAAAATGTCTTGAAAATAATTAATTAATCGGCCCCGAGAGGCAGAGTGAGGTTCCCAATTAGCTTTATCCAAATAAAGGGAGAGAGTCCACTGGCATAGTCCCTGCAGGGTCTCTCTGAAGTTGCTGGAGCCTCCTTTTATCCTTGACTCCCGGGCCGCAGGTAGTCCCTCTCTCCCTTTTCCCTTATCAGCTCAAAGGCTCTTTGGAAGGCACAGAGTTTTCTGACTTCGCCTAAACAAAGATATAAACCTAAAACTAACAATAACTGTTCACACAGTCCTAGGAAGCTGCATAGTCCTATTTTGCACAAACCCAGAAACTTTTCACATATGCCCGAGAAATTATTTTGCACTAATGCAGAAACTTAACACACATGCCTAAAAAGTTATATAGCCCTATTTTTTATGTCTGGCCTACCCAACTTCTAAGATAAGATAAAAGGCCAAGATGTTTCAAGAAGTCTAAATAATGATGTCTTGGCCTATTGCCCCTCTATAGGCAGATGTTCATTATTTTGATGTTCTCATTATTTTTGCAAGGACACAGATATTTACCCATTCCTCACATCTCTTGCAGGAGTCACCCTAACTTCCACTGCAGCTAATTGCTTTTCATTCTTTCCTTGACCTGAATGAAGTTATACCTGGATTCCCCACTTTGAATGATGCCAGTAAGAGCATCTGTAATTATTCTAAGGTTTAAATTCTTACTCCTCACTCATCAAAGCTAGCTGAATGTAGCAAGGACTGAAAAACAACTTGTATTTTTTCACCAGTGCCAACAAACCATGGCATAGCAGCTCCTCTATGCTGTGCTCTGTGACATACAATTTCCAGCCACCCATGGAATTGGCTTGAGGAATATGCTGGTGAAATCCTGGCTAGACTAACTGTAGTGCTGGTCCCTGGCCCTTGGTGAGGGGTGGGAGAGACTAACTGGTGGATAGATCTTGGCTAGCTGCCAGATGCGCACCGAAAAAATGACAGTAAAGTTTGTGGCTTGAGACAAGGACAGGGAGTTGAGCCACAGTGAAAACTGATTTATTGCAATTAAACAGAGTAGGATAGTAAGAACAAATCTATGAATACCTCCTCTACCTTCTTCACACAGTTTCACTCCTGGGTCCTCCACCTCCCCAGTCCTGAGCAGTGCAAGGAGGTAGAGGTTACAGTCAGTTCGTAAACTGTCTCTGCTGCTCATTCTTCTTGATGCTCTTTTCCTGCTCCACAGTGAGGTCTGTGGGATACAGTCCTTTGGGAATGGGCTGCTCCAGCATGGGTCCCCCCAGGGTCACAAGTCCTGCCAGAAAACCTGCTCTAGTGTGGGCTCCCTACAGAGTCACAGCCTCCTTTGGGGATCCACCTTGGTGTGGGGTCCTTCTCCAGCTGCAGGTGGGTATCTGCTCCACTGTTAACCTCTGTGTGCTGCAGGGGAATGTCTGCTCCAGCACCTGGAGAACCTCCTCCCCGTCCTTCTTCACTGACCTTGGTATCTGCAGGGTGGATTTTCCTCATGTACTCTTGTTTTTCTCTCCCTGCTGCTGTTATGTAGCTTTTTTTTTACTCTTTCTTTAATACATTATCACAAAGGGATCAGCTTTGGACAGTCACAGGTCCCTCTTGGAACCTCCTGTCGCTATTTCTGTCTGATGTGGCAGTTTCCAGTGCCTTGTCACAGAAGCCACCTCTGTACCACACACACATCCCTCCAACCCCCCTCACCCCATCCCCCTTCCCATGTAAACCTAATGCATTGACATGCTAACCACTGGCAGAGCAGGATTGAGAGGGCACAAATCTTAGCAGGGCCCCAGCCATGGCATGGAGTCTCTGCTCTATCTGATGCAATACCTGTATATAACTCTACCCCAGCTGCTGCAAACCTTTATCTGTAGGCCTCCCTCAGAGAGAAGACCAAGCACAAACTATAGTGGGAGGAAGTCTGATGAGGAGCTCTGGGGAGAGAGTGGAGCCTGTAATCTCTGTCCTTCAGCCAGTTCTCAATCCATCTCACTTCACAGCCTCCCAGTCCATACTTCTCAAGTTTGGCAATGAGGATACCATGGGAGACAGTATCCAAAGCTTTGCTAAAGTCGAGAAAAAACGCATCCACTCCCTTCCCCTCATCTATCCATCTAGTTATGCCATCATAAAAGGCTATCAGATTAGTCAAGCATNTCTCTTGCCAGCTTAAGTTCTAAGGAGGCCTTAGCTCTCCTTGTCACTTCCCTACACCCTCTGACAACCTCCCTATATTCCTCCCAAGTGGCTTGCCCATTCTTCCATGTACTATACATATCCTTCTTAAGCCTAATCTTATCCAGTAGTTCCCTACTCTACCATGCAGGTCTCTTAATGCTCTTACTAGATTTCCTACTCTTTGGGATGCATTGATCTTGTACCTCACAGCTGTTTGGAGCTAATGTTGTCTAGCTGGGTCGGGGTGAGAGAGATGAACAGCTACAGTCAGGTGTCACAGGAGCAAGGTAATTGCAAAGGATATGAGGTATGTTTTGCTTGTTTCAGTGCAGACTGCATCAGATATGCTGGAGGGTTAAGGTTGCATTTCATTAAGCTGGGGAGCAGCGCTCACATGAGAACAGACACTGGCTGGGCTGTGTTGTCCTGACCCCTCCTGTGGGCACCCACCCTGGAGGACCGTAAGAGAAGCTCAGCAGGCAGCAGTGCACTCTAGAAATCAACCCACAACTCTTTGCAGCAATTCCCAGAGCTTTCTGGTGCCATCCTTAGTGTGGTGGTCTACAGAGAACTTCTCAAGGCTGATTACCACAGTGTCCTGTGCTCAGGGATACTGGCTGGCCCTAGCTTGACTTTGCTCAGGAATAGGGAACAAAAGCTGCAATAATTATCAATCTGGAACATCCCTAATCTAAAGTGTTTCATTTTGCACAGGAAAACATAAGGCATTCAGCAGTTAAACTACTGCTCTGGAAACAATAACATGCATAAATGTAGAGCTATTTAGTCAACAGATGATGAACCCTGCAGCTGTTTACATTTAAGATCATAAAATGAGCTCTTTCTCTTGGTCTCATATATTGTATCCTCAATGAACTGGGATCCTAAGTGGCCTCAGAAATCCCACTCTCAAGTCAGCTTGCTAACTGTGAGGTAGCGGTACAGACATCAGCACCTTGTTCAGCTTTGTTACACTGATAGTACTCATAGGGTTAGTTTGCATCACTAGATGGGAGAAATACAGAGAGGTTTTGTGACTGTCAGCATGCCTTGTGCCACTCGCACTCCTGTGACTATCAAGGGGAAAATTTCTTTGTTTTTAGTACTCTCTATTTTCATCAACGTGTCTTGGAAAAACTCGGGAAGCTCTCCATGAGCTTTAGAACTTTAAGGACACTTAAGCTCACAGTAAGAAACCATCACAAGACCTTCAGACAGTGCTGGACAATGAGGGATTTTATTTCATTATTCATGTGCTGGCAGTGTTTCCAGCGCATAACAGAAAACTTGGATTTTCAGAGGAAAAAAGCTACGTTCCCCTGTTCCGTTCAGGGGCTTGGGGGGTTTTGGAAAAAAGTGTCCTGAAAGTAAAAAAAGCCTTGCAAAATCAACTGCAATTCATGAAGCAGGAAATTGATGAATTTCAAGAGGAGAACATACAGGTCAGTATTTTATGAGAAAGCAGGCTGAGCCAGAATTATTTTGACTGACAAATCTTTCTACAACTCTGACCAAGGGATAGGAACTCCATGTAGCTATTTTTAGTTCATTACCAAACCACTGCTTTACTTGAAATAAAAGATCATAAATTCACTGGACTACAAATCAGCATGGTAGGACTTGCAAGCCCTCTAAAGATTTCTCAATAAAAAGCCACCAGCAGCAGGCACAGTGGCTCTGAAGCCTACTGACAACAAGCTCCCTTTTCTGGTTGACCATTTTCCACACTGTGCAGTGGTTATTAATTCACAGATCTTTCTCAAGAGACCAGTGGGAAACCACAGCACTGGAGCTAACCCAAACCAGCAGTTCTTTTTCCTCAGAAAGAAACCAGAACCTTCTCCTCTACTTGTGTCAGGATGCATTATTTCCTCCAGTGGCCAGTCAGCCTGTACTTGAGGGCATATGTTTTGTTCAGTCTATTAAGCTACTATTGAGTTATCTACATCTTAAGAAAGTGCTCTCTTCCTGTTGACAGAGCATCTAATCCTGGCACTAAAAAGACACTTAAGGCCACTTACAATCCCTCTTCTCAGATCAATAGTAAGACCTAAAAATTACCAAGAAGTCAAGAATTCCTCCACAGTGGCTGCAGATGGATTACCATAACCTTCAGTACCTGTCTGTATCTCATAGTAAAAGGTTCTTGTTCTGGTATCTCCTACACTCAGTACCATGTAGGTCCTGGACACCAATTTAACACAGCTAGGGCCAGCATATTGATCTCATCTTCCAGGAAAGCCAGGGTGAACACCATGGTAAGGTCAACTCTAAGTCTGGACATCAATAGCCAAATTACTCCAGGATGTAAGTGATCTGTCCCTATCACCTGCACTGTGAGATCTGCCAGGATTGGTAATATTATAGCCACATTGCATTAACAGCAAGAAAGTGAAGAGGAGGGCATTCTAGAAACAGAGCTATAACAAAAGCGAAGTATCCATTAACAGATTTATTTTTTTTTCCATAATCTCAGAAGAACTCAGATGTCTACATTTCCCGATGAAAGTTAAAGAAAAAAAAAAAAGAAAAAAAGAAATCCAGCCAGTGAGGAAGCTGAGATCCCCTAGGTGTTGTTAACCTGTTCTTTGCTCCTTGATACTGGCTAAAAAAAAAAAATAAAATATGCCTCTTGCCAAATTCTTGGCCAAATCAATGGATAAATATGAGCCATCAGATGTGCCATCTGCTGGCAAAGTTTTGGAATTGCTTTCTTTTCTACAACTCATAGAAAGGTTCAAGCTACTATTAAATCTGCTGCAATTCTGATTAGGTTCAACAGTTTTAAGGCTTTTTGGCTTTGTGAAGCAACTCTTAGGTTCTTCAGAAGCAAAACCACTGGCATATATTTACACTTATTTACCTAATTATTAACAGAATTTATAATCTCCAAACATCCAGCAAAAAGACTGAAACATGCCATTTGATTAGTGAGTTAAAACCACTGAAGAGAATCCCATTCTCCTGCACCAATCTCCCAGGAACATGAGGTGTTCAGACTTTCACAATGGCTTTTCCAAGATTTTTTCCCTGTAACATTCCAATGAAAGCTGCTGGCATGTTCTCAAACCCTTCAGTGACATGTTCATGATACTTCACTTTTCCCTGTCAAAAGGAAGAAAGGAAATTGCTGAGTTTTCATTCACCAGCTGCATAGGTTTTACAATTTAGCATTGTAAAATCTTGAAATAGGCTGCCCAGGGGGGTGGTGGAGTCACCATCCCTGGAGGTGTTTAAGAAACATTTAGATGTGGTACTTAGGGACATGGTTTAGTGGTATGGTAGTGATAGGTATGGTTGGACTTGATATCTTAGAGGTCTCTTCCAACCTTTGTGATTCTGTGATCTTCCCCTTGTACTCAACACTGGTGAGGCTGCAGCTCAAATACTGTGCTCCATTTGGGACCCCTCACTACAAGAAGGACATTGAGATGCTGGAGAGCATTCAGAGAAGGGCAACAAAGCTGGTGAAGGGTCTAGAGGGCAACTGTTACAAGGAGTAGCTGAGGGAACTGAAGTTGTTCAGTCTGGAGAAGAGGAGGTTGAGAAGTAGTGAGGTGGGGATCTGTCTTTTTTTCCCCAAGTAACAACTGACAGGTTGAGAGGAAACAGCATAAAGTTATGCAAGAGGAGGTTTAGGTTGAGTATTAGGAAAAAATTCTTCACCAAAAGAGTTGTCAAGCACTGTAACAGGCTGCCCAGGGAAGTGGTGGAGTCACCATCCCTGGAGGTGTTTAAAAGACATGTAGATGTGGCTCTTAGGGACATGGTTTAGTGGTGGATTTAGAAGTGTTAGGCTAACAATTGGACTCACTGATCTTAAAGGTCTTTTCCAACTTAAATAATTCTATTATTTTGTGATTTTCAAGGGACTAAATTGCAACCAAATTCTCTCCAGCCTGTATGTTTCACCTGAAACATGTAAACTGGTACACACCTGTGTAACTTTGCAAAATGAGGGAGGCTGTTTTGAGGATATACTTTTGTTGCCAGATCTTCTACTCTGAGTCAAATAGGGAGCAAAGATCACTGCTATTAAAACATGTTAGGATAGATATAGTGCTACTTCATCCCTAAACAATAGACAGGTAGAGGATTACTTCCCCAAAGCCAGGCCTGCCTTACCCAGGAGAAAGTATGGATTTGCAAATCCAAATGATCAAAAGCTGAGCCATCATGAAACCTTATGTTTTTAAAAGCTAGAGCCTCTTAGCTTTTAGTGTTCACACTGACAACCTTTCCACAGCCATCAACCAAGGGTTAAACTCAGCCTTCTATGAAAAAAAAAAAATTTCCCTAGTAAGTCCTTTTAAAGCCCAGCTCTCAATTCCATAAAAACATCCATTCTTGCCAGTAATTTTAGCACAACACTACAATGGAAATCCTTGCTCATACTAGAGAGGAAAGGAGACTCCTGAATGAGGAATAGAGGAATCATCCTAAATATGAAAGTCTTTGTTGCCAGAGAAGTGTTTTGAATTCATTCTGGAAGTATCCTCTTTCAAAGCCTACATGTATTTCGGAATATAGCTAAGTCCCCAAGGTAATATCACAGGTCTCAACAAAGCAGAAGGGATCAGGCATGTTCAGCACAGTTTGAGTGTTCCTAAAAGGCTCAAAGATCAAGTTAGATAGAAGGAAAGTATCACACTGAGACCACACCTCAGCAGCTCTGACAACAGACCCCTTGTGAAGAGGGAAGCTATAGCACAAGTACACCTCACAGAAGACTATCTCTTCCTTACCTCCACGACCCATTTGAGCAGTGCACTGAAACCTTCCTCCCAGCGGTTACTCCAGCGAGATACAAGGAACCCTTCCATTCGAAGCTCTTTGAAGATCATTGGAATCTGAGGGTAAGGCCCTGCAAGAGAAAGGAACCAGCAAACCACCTGCAGTATCAGTTACATTAAAAAAAGACCCAACGCATCAAGAGAGCTTTTGATGCTCTCTTTTTTAATGCACTTTTTTCCAGCCAGAAGCAACTGCTGGTTTTTTTTCAGACTGAATTTCCATGGCAAAATACCAAGAATTCATAGACAGATAGCCACCCAGTGAAACAAAGGCCTGATTCATAAAGTTGTGGGGCTAAATACCCAACATTTCTGCAAACACTTTCATTCAGAAGCGGCCTCAGCTTCACCTGAAGTCTTCAGCTGAATGCTAGAGATTTGACAGCTTGTTTGACAGCCTGCCAAACTCCCATGTGCTTTCTAAAGTTACACACATTAAAAACCAGCTCACTCAATTTTAAAAGCATGTGAGTCTCCCCACTCTTAAAAGCTTGTCCCAGTGATCTAGAAGTCCAAAGCCAATCAGTTGTTAAAGAGAATTCAGACCTCCTGTTTCTTCTGGAAGGCAAATCAGGAAAACTTCATGTTATTGAAAGTGAATATTCATCTCAGTTACATTTCCCAGCAGCTTCACCAGAAGCTGAGATCTTACAGGAAAAAAAAACCAACAACCAACCCCCTAAGATGCCTCATCTAAAAACCCAAAGGAAATCCATTCTCTCAACTAAAATGCAATGGTAAAGTGCACCATGACACCTGCCTTCTACTGATCTGTATCTGCCTTGAGTCCTAAGGAGCCCTGTTTTAAGTAGTCTCTTCATTTCTAATCAGCTGATGTTCTCCACGCAGTGAACACTCAAAGGAGGATAAGTGCATGTACACACAAGAAGTGTGGTCACACTTCTGCTGTGCCAGAGCTGCAGTTACTTTCCTAAATGTACACACATACACTCACTGGTGAGGCCACACCTCAAAGACTATGTTAAATTTTGGGACCCTCACTACAAGAAAGACACTGAGTTGCTGGAGAGCATCTAAAGAAGGACAACGAAGCTGGTGAGGTGTCTAGAGCACTGGTGTTATAAGGAGCAGATAAGGGAACTGAGGTTTAATCTGGAGAAGAGGAGGCTCAGGGAGACCTTCTCACTCTCTACGACTACCTGAAAGGAGGTTGTAGTGAGGTGGAGGTCTGTCTCTTTTCCCAGATGACTAGTGATAGTACAAGAGGAATTAGCCTCAAGTTGCGCCAGGGGAGGTTCACCTTGGATATTAGGAAAAATTTCTTCACTGAAAGAGTGGTTAGGCTGCCTAGAGAAGTGGTGGAATTACTATCCCTGGAGGTGATCAAGAAACATGTGGATGTGGCACTTAGTGACATGGTTTATTGGCATGGGGGTGTTGGGTTGAGAGTTGGACTTGATGATGTTAGAGGTCTTTTCCAACCTAAAAGATGTTATGATTTTATGCGTCAAATGCCAGATGGAAACAACCAATAAAATCTCAAGAGAATCCCATTACATTTTTCTCTCTGTCATCACCCAACACGAAACAAATTTAGACACAAGAAAGCAGCCACACACCTTTCTGAGGCGTGGAGTCATTGTACTGAGAGATGGATCCACAGACTGCAATCCTTCCATATTTCTTCATGTGGTTGAGAGCAATACTGGCAAACTCTGCACCCACCTACAAAGAACCAGAGTATGTGCAGCATTAGAGACAAGCCAGTGTTTGGCATTGACTGCCAAAACCTGCCAGTCTTGCATGGTAGCACCAATAAGTTCAATCAAGGGGTAGAGAAGCGAGTTCCACTACTCCAAAGACTCAGTGGCTACAGAAACCCTTGCACTTAGTCAACATCTGTGAGGACTCTTCTAAAAATTAGTTCTGAACCCAGGGAACTGTTTTTAATCCTGAATCTGCTTCAGCAAGCTTTGTTTAGAATCACTGGGAAGGACTTACCCTTAGATCCCCCCTCCTAAGGGGGCATATCTAGGAGCACAGAGAAGCATCACCTCTGCTTTTGCCCCACGCCAGTCTGCACTTTTATTTTGTCACATCACGGCGATGTCAAGTTTTGACTTAGTGATTCTCTTTTCCCAAATATGGATGTGCTGTGCTGAGAAGCTTTTAGCAGAGAAAGGCTGTGAAAAAACTTACTGCTCGTGAGAACTCTACACAAAAGCTGGAAGTCAAAGCGAAGGAAATAGCCGTGACCATAAAGCCTAGTTACGACCTTAGTAGCACAAGACATGAAATTGAGAAGGGTGAGGCAAAGCAACCACGAGCTCCTGCCACAGGAGAAAGTGCTTTGCCCTGGCACCATGCATTCACTTCCAATTGCCAGAGCAAGGCGGGTGTGTTGCAATCCACACAGAACAACAGCACTGTCAACCCTGGTTTGGTAGACAGACTGCTCACAGAAAAAGGGTAAAGGGATAATGATGGCTGCCCTTTAAACTAGGTAGCTAGCCAGGGATTTTTAGGCCACCATCTCAACTAATACCCCTGTGCCAGGTATTTTACTATCAGGTATAATGCTATATACATTAGCTACACTAGGAAATTTAAAAAGCCAGGGCTTGTTCTCTGGCTTGAAGGCAAACCAACATGATTTGACTGCATCCATGCTGTTGAACTACGTTTGCCTCCAAAACAAGATCATCGCATTCAAAGAGCCTATCAAGAAGAGTCCACACCTCCCATTAACTCCAGCTGTACTTGGGAGAGGACAGAAATCCTCTACAGGCCTCTCCAGCAATTTTAGAAGTGGGTCTTGCAACTGTTTTATTTACAGGTACCAGCGTAGCCACCTGCACCATGTAACATGGGGCTGACCATGCTTCCTCCCTTTCCAGCAACAGCAGAGAACTGCCTATGGTTCAAGGTGGGACAAGGAATGGACTGGAGCAGTCTCTGTTCAGCATCAGTTAAATGTTCACTGGGACCCTCACCTCCCCAAAATGTGCCATACTTTCCAGAGAGTGAAAATATGCTTCCCTCTTCCCACTCACAAACACCACCAACAACTCAGCTTAGCCTTTCCATATTTGTCCTTCCTATTACTTCCAAGTCAGCTGCAGAAATAAGTGTGGGAGGGAACAGGAAAGCAGTAAGCTCTTATGGAGACCATTAGTCAGTTAATTCGAACTCAATATCTATTTCATGGTGTAGTCTTCAATTACATGTATTTAATATTGAGTTACTGCTGTAGTTTAAGCAAGGCTTTCTGAACTTACATTGTCAAAGAAACAGTCATAGCCATCAGGAGACGCTTTACGCAGTGCTTCATCCAGAGATGGTACAGTCTTGTAATTAAAGGCTTCATCAAAGCCTATTTTTTTCAGATAGGCAACCTTGTCATCTGAGCCAGCACAGCCAACCGCTTTGCAACCCTAGAGGCAGAGGAGAAAAACATTTCTAGCACCCCCTCACAACACAGGCTGACAACTCACTGAATGCTCATACCAGCTTGGCTACATCTTTAGGAGCTTGTCCCATCTCAAGATCTTACTGCAGGCATGCCTTCAGGGATGCTTGCCCCCCTGATCGTTCATGGCCTTGTTGCCCTGTCTCCCAAGTCAGCCTTCTGAAGAGCAAGTATGAACAGTTTAAGCCACTCACCCCAATTTTAGCAAGCTGCCCCACCACAGAGCCCACAGCACCAGCTGCAGCATTAACCAGCACTGTCTCTCCCGGCTTCATTTTGCAGACCTCCAGCAGACCAAAATATGCAGTGAGGCTGTGAGGAAAAAGAAAGAATGCTCAGTGAGGAATAAAAGATGCCAGAGATGCGACTTGACCACACTGAATCAAAATATCATCACAACCAGAACAAGATTTGGTTTTCCTCATTTATTATGAAATATAAAAACTAACCCAAGCTTCTTAATTTGGCTTTTTTACAGCCTTCACAGAAAAAAATCCCCAGATACACTACTGGCAAACAGGATGCTGTGGCAGAATGCCGTTTTAGGTGACAACAGCTTTCCTTGTGCTCACTAGCCAAAAGCAGAAACAGAGAGACAACTGTAAGGTGACAACTCAGTTACACCCTGGAAGAGAAAGTAAAGCCAAGCTAGACAGGTCAGGAGCCAGCTGGTATCTATCGGATTGAGGCAAAGATTAAAGGATACTCATCTCAAACCAAAGCTGGCAAAAAAAAGGAAAACTGGTGGCAAAACCTTGCTGAACTGATGGGCACACTGCTCCTGAGGACTACTGTGCAAAGCTATGCTACTGGGTGAATAGTAATCCACAGGAATCACTAAAGTTTAGCTCAAGCATGTTCCACTGATGAAGTAAATACTGAATGACATCAAGCTCTGCAAGCTTCCTGAAGCAATGTGATCAACTGGCCCACAATCCCCCAATGGACTCTTTTTCTAAATTCTAAAGTCAATTTCAGAGCTTCCCACTTGGTCCAAACTGAATCCGTCTAGCAGCTGTCTGGAGAACGTGCATATTGCCTGATAGAAAAAAAAAAATTGAGAATTTCTACATCACACACAAGGTTCCAATCATTTTGAAAGCCTTCCATGTCAACAGGACTGACCAAGTTCTGGTCTCCCATACAAATTACAGAGAAAGAGAGAAGATACATGAGATGACAACTGAGAGACTGCAGTAGTGAACATGGATTTCGAAGTACAGCAGCTCTGTCTGCTGCAGTGCAATTTGAAGGACCTCTATTTTGTTGCACAATATGACAGCTGTCTTTAGCCATTTTGGGAGCAATTCTGGAAACATGGTGAAACCCTAAGGCCCAATCAGCAAAAGCAGGCTAGTCCAGATGCCAGTGAAATCTGGGTCTTTCCACTGAGGTTCAGATTGAACTTGATTCTTTCATCCCATCTTACATCCTCCTATAACCTCATTACAACTCCTCAGGGAGAGGCATCATAATTTTCAAGGCAAATTTCCTCTGATCTAGAGGATGGTCCAAACTTCAGACCCTCTATGGGGTAAGGGCATCTAGAGGCCCACATGGTTTTTATCAGAGTGAGTGAACAACATGCTGGTAGAGTAAGACATGACAAAAAGGTCATATAGATAGGGAGAAACATCCTGCACAGCATAATATGGGGCATAGTTGCCTTTGCATCTTAAAACTCACCCTGGCATGCCAACTGTCCCAAGAGCAAGAGATCTGGGGAGTGAGTCTGGCCAATCAGAAGGAAGGAGCTGTAGGTCTCTCCCATCAGAGATGAAATGAGTTCTCCAGCCACTTCTACCCACAACAAAGGCCCCCACTGTGAAAGAAGGATTCTTGCTTTCTACAACCCTATTTAAAAGAAGAAGAAAAACAAACAAACAAAAAGAATACCCTGTTGGAGACAAAATCATTACTGGCAATTCCCTCCTTTATTCCTGTTGCCTTGTGATGCAGGAGAAAATAAATATTTCACATTGGACATTTAGGCCATGCCTGCTGATGCTGTAGGCTTCTAACATCTTTCCTGAAACGTCTACAATCTCTCATCACAAAGGTGATACTTAGCAAGATGATCCTAGACTCAGCTTTGCCCACAACAAATCCACTGTTCCCACATGGACGCTGACTTTTTTTCTGACTAGCACCAGTCTGGTATGAATTCAGATTACGGTTCAGTGAGTAGTAAGAAGGCAGGAAAGAGGATGTCAGGATTAAAGGATAGAAAAGCAAAAGGCCACAGATATGCTGTAACAAGCTGCCTGTTCAATAAACTATTCAACAAGCACCTCATTCTGAAGATGGAACCTCTTGGGGTGAGAAAAACAGATAGAAAGCAGTATCTAGTAAGTGTAGAAGCTTCTTGCTCATACTTGCAAGTGTCTCTATGCCAAATGAAAATTCATCTTTCTTAGCCCAATAGGAAAACTACATTGAGCAGGGATGGGTAAGAAGCTGTGAAACACTGGAAACCATTGGCCTTCTGTTGAGCAGACAGACATGTGTCAAAGGCCACAAGTGTTCCTGAGCAGCAACTTAGAGGCAGCACAGCAGCACCAAGCCAGCAAAGGGAAACATCTGTGTAACTAAATTACCACAGGCTTGAGAAAGGATAGATTAAGGTTAGATAACCCTTTGGTTAGAGCTGTATCTTAGGTGACACTCAGGTATTCTTGGCTAGCCTAGATAGAGAGCATGGTTTCAGGCATGCAATTACTAACACACCAGATTTTCAAATGTGATGTTGATACTTATGGCAAGTACAATCATCAGTCCCTCATGCTTCTGTAAAAATTTCCTTTGAAAAACATGATTGCCAGAAATAACATATAGACTGTATCAGAGGCCTAAATGTTCTCCAAGAAGACAAGAGTTTCTTAGAGGAAAAACATAGAATCATAGAACAGTTAGAGCTGGAAGAGACCTTGAAGATCATCGAGTCCAGCCTTTGTCCCAGCCCTATCAACCTGCTAAATGATGCCCCCCAACACAACATCCAGCCGTCTCTTAAACACCTCCAGGGACGGTGACTCAACCACCTCCCTGGGCAGCCTGTTCCAATGGCTGACAACCCTTTCAGGAAAGAAATTCTTTCTAATATCTAACCTGAACCTCCCCTGGTGCAATTTCCATCCATTTCCCCTCGTCCCATCACTCTCCACTAGGGAGAACAGACCAGTCCCTGCCTCTCTACAACCTCCCTTCAGGTAGTTATAGAGAGCAATGAGGTCTCCCCTTAATCTCCTCTTTTCCAGGCTAAACAGGCCCAGATCCTTCAGTCTTTCCTCATGTTCCAACCAACTACAGACAAGGATATAGCTGCAGAATCATGCAGACTCACATCAAAAATAGGTAATGCAGGATGCAGATGCCTTGAATGTCAATACATTTCCTCAAGATCTGTGATGCATATGGATAACAAGAACTGAAGATCTTACCTGGCAACCTGTGTGCCTATCATTACGTCCCCTTCCTTCATGTCCCTTCGACTGTAAGGTCTGTAACACAGGCAGAGGTATCTTACTGTAAGTAACTTTATTGATTTTCCAGTCACACCATGAAGTAGCAGATACTGTCTGACCCAGAAAGAGAACACAAGCAGTAACACTGAACAGATTGCAAAAAGCTTGTCATTGTAATGAAATAATTGGATGTTTTCCATAGTCAGCTACTTAAGCTTCTCATCTTGACCAAATACTGGGGTGTTGGGGATACAGTGGCATTAATCTTCCCTGAACAGTACACCAGTACAATGCTGAGACTCCAGTGGACTACCTTTGACACTAGGGTACACAAGGCTTCTTCAAACTACCCAGCCTCCTTGTATTTGAACTACCACCTATTAACATGGCCATATCAGCAATTTCCTACTTAGAATATGTATCCTTAAGTACAAGGTTGGTAAGATAAGATAAGTGAAGCAGATTCTGCAACAGGCATGCAGTCTCACTCGGGCCTGTTGCATTCCAGTGGAAGACAGGTGACAAGGACAGGGCTGCAGCCCTATTATTCTAATGTCTGTCTAAATACGGTACAGCTCTGTATTAAATCTTATAATCCAGACACATTTTACAAAAAAACAGACAAAGGTATCTGCGAGTTCAGCAACAGGAGGTGCTCCAAGTACGTGTTCTTTTGAGGTTTAGGTGGGACATCGAAGAAGGTATCTTAGCCAGTGATTTAAAAAGAAGAAAAAGCTATACCTCATGTAAGGATCAACACTGAGAAACACTGATTCAAGCAGCAACTCTGCAACAAAAGACAAAGCAAATTCCTGGGCATTAGCAGTGCAGTACAGCATAGTTTCCACAAGTCAGTGTTTCAACAAAGGCAACAGGAAATCCTGACAGCTCAAAATCCCCATATCCCATCACCCTTTAGGGAAAAACTACCAGAAACTACTACCACACTCATTAGCCTTGTCTGGATTATCGCTGTGCTGTCACTAAAGACACATTCTCTAGTATCTCTTTAGGAGGCTAGCTTCTTTTCAACCCTGTTTATCAGCCTCCCCTCTCTATAAAAGGCTCTAGAGGGCAGACTACCTACACAAAACACTTTCAGTTATATGTCTTCCCATGATTCAGCCAGCAGAGGGTGGGAAGAAATCTTAGCACAAGTCAAACAGGAACTCAGTGAGTGAGCGAATGAATCCAGTTTACTGCCTCTAATGCTGCTAGTGCTCGTGAAATATGCTGTTAAACAAATAGACTTTTAAACAAATTTTAATTTAAATTCGCATTCATTGCCTGTGCAGCAGTAGTCTTGCTGGTATAATCCAGAAATATATTCAGATATAACAAATATTTTCCCATCACTCAGTATGAACAGAAGAATAGCGAAGGCCATGTGACATAATACGAAAGGCAGTCTCCTTTAGAAGTGTTACTCTAGTATGAAGTTATGCCTCTTATTACTGCAGGGATTAAAATGTGAAGGAAGAATAAATGCCCAGAGGCATGAAATATTTAAGTGTGTCTGGATGTTACAGAAGTACATGTGCTGTGAAAACAGTTGCATGCATATGTAGAAGAAATCACCTTTCAAACTTTTAAAGTTGTAAACATAACTAGTACTTTAATGCAATTTCTTTGGCACACCTTCTAAACTGGAGTAAATTTTGTAAAGGGCAAGTGGTGGGGTAAAGGTTCAATACAGCATAGTACAGATGTCTACGTGAAGCCAAAAATCAAAGTTCATTCCTTTATCAATAGATCTTGCATATAAGAAGATATTATATTCCCTACACTTTTTAAAACAAAGAAACAGACAAATGAAACCTGTGCATTTTATTTCTCTTTTTATTCACTCTCTCTTGCTGTCACAATAGATAAATAAAACACATAAGCACTGACAAAAAATATATGCTGACTGGAGATAAAAGTCTTATCACTACCTACAACGAAAGACCAGCCCATAATCAATTCCAGCTGCAAGGCCTCCCAACTGTAGACTCACTCCCACTTCAGTGACTCTGCTCTCCCCCTGCACTATCCTCAATACCTTCCCCATCAGCATTAAAAACACCAATGAAAACCTGCTTCTGGAGTCTACCATCTTTTCCAGCTTTCTCTAAAGGATTTTGCAAAATAAAGTCGATTAAAACCTTTCACCAGTAAACCATGTTTGGGTTTTACAACAGTTACCTCATTTGCCATGTCAGGGTTCACTTCTCTCTTTCTAAATTAAGCAAATTGTATTTCCTTCGGCTGTCAGTTTCCAGGCCATACCACTTCAGCAATTTTCTCCAGTAAGCTTTATTTGCAAGCACATTCGAGTACCTTTACCACCAGACACCACATGTGATGAAGCAGTGTGAGCCTGTGAAAGGCATGCTGTAGCTGCCGGAGTTAGAAAAGCTCAGCCACTGTTTCTAAGGGTGTTATCAGAAGGTAGCATGTCTTAAAACCCATCAAACATATCAGCATACATGTTCTTGAGCAATTGCCTTTCTCTGCTAAAGTGCATGGCTTGCCAAAAGCTCTGCCAAACCATCTTTGAAAATCCAAGCCAGGGAAACATACAAACAGTTCTGAGTACTGGAGATGCACAGCCAGTCATCAGCAATCACACAACCTCAGGAAGAACACAAAACCAGGTGGCACTCCACTTACCTCCATCCTTTAGTTTTGGCAGCTCTATCTTTTTAAGGTCGAAGTCACTGGTTTTGGGGAAACCCTCAAAGTGCTTCTTCAGAACCCATGCCTTGGCAGTCACCATCCTGAGCAACAAACAGCACAAAGAGTGCCTGTTAAAGAGATGCCCTATGGTGCTGGACTGCTTGTGGGGGCTGGGTTAGCTTTACAAAGCAGAACTGTATCTTGATAACCATCACACAGGACAGTCTCTGCTTGCACCCTGTGGCAATACTGCTGGATTAAGAAAATACCTGAAAAGCCTCTTCACTGCCTAAGCAACCTCGAGCTCCCTGCAGCCTAAGAGACCTCCCTGACCGCTGGCAACAAGCCTGGTGTGAGAAGTCAGCCCCAGCAAGACGTATGGCTCCCACTTTAAAGTAATAGAGGAGGGAAAATTTACTGGCTTAAGGCACACAAAAAAATCCTGGAAGAAGAAAAAAATTTAAAAAACCCTTAAACTTTTGCCCCAATTACAAAGGGTGAGTACTAAACCTAAACAAGCTTGAACCAAACTACAAGTGAGAAATACAAAGGCAAGAAAGACCTCTTTCCATGGCATATTGTATGCTGAAATAAAACGCTTCTCCTGTTGCCATGCTCAGGGTTTGGAACTGAAAGCACATTGTTGCTAGTGTTTTCCATGCAAGACGGAAAACAAATAAATTGCATTCAATTTACCCTCACAGCTCCTTTTTCCTTCCTATAAGCAAGTACACCAAAAAGAGCAAAGAAGAAAAGTTCATACTTAGAGCAGGCAGATGGAAAATTGTCTTCTCCTGACAAGGGTAGTCAAACTCGGCCAGTGCCTTCTTCAGTCCCACACTCTTGCTGAAAGGCAAATATATCTACTTTTATCGACTAAGCTGGTACCTCCCTCAGTCTACTTTCCCAGGAGGAAGTGTAAATCTGCAATAAATCTGGCAAGAGGCACACTCAGTGTGATTCATATTTCTCCTGGTAAGATTTGACATCATTATAGACAGCACCCAGCCAGTTGCACAGGAACGATCTGCACTTCACCAAGCTAAACAGTCAAAACCCGTGGTCCTAGAAATCACAAAGTATTGCAGTCTGGAGACTAAGACTATCCCCTGCAGCAGGACTTTCTTCTACTCACACTTTACCATCCAGCCATAAATATCTTAAGCGTTCTGCCACTGAGAAAAAAATATTTAATTAAAAAAACTATAAAATTAAGCGCGGCTGCTGTTGCCGACGGGCCCCGTACCAGCGGAAGAGTGACCTGCTGCCGCTTCCCTGCGCTCGCATTCCGCTGCCGTGGCTGGGGCCCCGCCTGACGCCAGCCCTCGGGCTCACCACCAAAAACAAACATTGCCAGTTGGCACTGCTGCCTTGTTTTGCTGAAGAACCATTTCATGCCTACCTCCACAAACTTCTACTATATACATATGTATATTAAAAAATGGCAATAATAATTAGTTGGGTTTTTTCACCCCTCTCCTGGTGCACAGAGTTCCTGAGAAGCATCTGCTGCTTCAGGAACTGCTCCTAAACATTCAAATAAACTCAAATAAACCAAAATCCAAGGAGAAAAGGGAAGGATTATTAGCGAGATTCCTGCAGGTTGTCAAAGAAGGTCCACACCCACGTGTGTGCTCTGACATCTGCACTGTTGCCAGTGCACAGCACCAAAGGATCAGAACTTGTGAAGCTATGCCTCTGCACGCTAGGGTCTCTGGCCGTTGCGGAGCCACCTTAAGAACAGTAGCAAGCTTTGGCGCTTTCGCAACTGCTTTGCAATGAGACTTGTGGCATGGGAGAAAACTTTGTCGGGGCGTTGCCTGTCTTCAGCTTTTGTTTTTCTTGTGAAAATATTCAGCTAGAATATGAAGGGTGTAAAGTGTAAAAAGACCAATACTTAGCAGCATGTTTAACTACAAAACACCTAAAGATAAAAAGTACTAATTGGGAAGAAGGGCCTGAGAAAATAAAACAAACCTTTTTAAAGACACACAAACAAGGCTGAAATCACTTGGCCTGTTCGGTCTGGAGAAGAGAAGCCTGAGGAGGGATCTCAGGACAAGGGGTAATCTTATGAAGCTGTCCCGGGAGCAATTCAGGCTGGATGTTAGAAAAAAGTTTTTCACCCAGAGGGTGGTGGAGCATTGGAACAGGCTCCCCAGGGAGGTGGTCATGGCTCCAAATCTTGTGGAGTTTAAGAGACGTTTGGACAATGCCCTTGGTCACCTCGTGTGATCTTAGGGTTTTTGTCCTGTGCCTAATGGGTGTTGGACTTGATGATCCTTGTGGGTCCCTTCCAACTCGGATTGTTCTACGATTCTATTCTATAAGGCCCAGGGAGAACAGGGCAAGCTCTCCATTGTTTGGATAAAAGCAAAAATCATAAAACTCAGAAATTCACCAGCACTCAGAAACTTTCTGTGAGGAACTAGGGATATTTCTGATACCTCAATGAAAAACAAACACAGCACAGGTAAAGGGCTCCTGCATGATGTATACTGGAGAAATCTCCTCTATCGAGACCTGCAAGTCTTTCACAAAATCAAAGAAGCATCATCAAGATCACTGTTGTAAATAAAAATGTTTTGAAAATAACCAATTAATCAGTCCCAAGAGGCAGAGTAAGGTTCCCAATTAGCTTTATTCGAATAAAGGAAGAGAGACTCCATGGGCATAGTCCCTATGGGGTCTCTCTCAAATTGCCAGTGGTCATAGCCTCCTTTTAACCCTGACCTCCGTGACTGCAGGTGGCCCCCTCTCCCTTTTCCTTTATCACCTCAAAGGTAGTTCAGAAGGTACAGACTTCTCCAATTTCACCTAAACAAGGATAAAAACCTAAAACTAATAACTTTTCATACACAGCTAGGAAGTTATATAACCCTATTTTGTATATGTCTGGCCTATCTAACTTCTAAGACACAGCCAAGATGTTTCAGTTAGTCTACATAATAACATTTTGGCCCTTTCTCTCCCACAGACATATGTTCATTATTTGGATGGTCTCATTATTTTTGCAAGGACACAGATAATTACCAATTCTCTGCTCAACTGTCAAAGCATTCCTCCATTCGCTAAGTGTGCAACCAAAACTAGCATTCCTCATATCCCACATACAATCACAAAATAACTAAAGGTCACAGAAAGCTTCTCTGCAGCAATTGCCATTTGATCTGCAAAGTTTTGAGAGTTTTTTTGTTTGGGGGCTTTTTTAAAGGAAAAAAAAAAAAGGCAAGCAGGTGTTCCTCCCATGGCATTTCTGCTGTGTTTGCTTTGGCACGAACAGAGCTTATCTGTACTTTTCAGTAACCCAAGGTATTGCAACACCACAGCCACAACAAAGCAAACTCAGCAAAGGGGCTTAAAGGAGCAAAAGGTGAGTTCAGAGTAGTAAGAAACTGATCCCACTCACTCACTTATATCCACAAGCACGAAGAGGAGTTAGCTGTCCTTGAAGGAAGAATACAGTAGAGACTATGTAAACCCTAGGTAAAACAAGTGATAAACAGAATCCTTAAGTTAAGTACCTTCATGATAATACTAAAACTCATGGCCATAGGTCAAAAGACCACATCCACGTGTAGACCCTTCCCCACTGAACATCCATATAATGTTTTGTTCTGTAAGCATTATCATAATCAGCTGACCAATCCAGTATTAGGGGTTGGAATTAGGTAGTGGTTTAATTACAAGATTTTGTAGTTATTAAAATGTTCGAGCTTTCTGTGTTGTGCTAGCTTTGTGGAAAACCACCTAGCAACCAAACTTGCACAACTTTGTAGTAAGGCAGTATCTCTCTCAGTGTGTAAGACTGGCTTATTGCACACTGGGAACAATCATAGAATCATAGAATGGCCAGGTTGGAAGGGACCCTAAAGATCATCTAATTCCAGCCTCCCCACACTGAGCAGGGATGCCAATCACTAGACCAGATCACCCAGGGCCGCATCCAGCCTGGCCTTGAACACTGCCAGGGATGGGGCATCCACAACTTCTCTGGGCAACCTGTTCCAGTGCCTAACCACTCTCTGGGTAAAGACTTTCTCATAATCTCCAGTCTAAATTTCCCCTCCT
>VWZO01021276.1:0-21710 GCA_013396975.1 Bucco capensis
GTTGAAATGGAAGAAGAAGGTTCTTCGTTAGCCCACCATCCTATGGGCCCTTCCAACCCTGACAGTTCTATGATTCTATGAATGTCCTTTCCCTGGGCACCTCTGAGAAGGGACTGGTGCCCTCACCTTACACTCTCTATGCATTGAGAAGTTTCCTACTTGAGCCTTCTCCTCTCCAGGCTAAACAGTCCCAGCTCCCTCAAGCTCTCCTTGTACCTTAGGTGCTCCAGTTCCTTAATCATCTTTGTGGGCATTTGCTGGTCTTGTTCCACTCTGTCCGTGTCCATTATAATCTGGGGCATACAGATTCCTATCCAAAATAAATCACAGATTGGAGAAGCAAACTTGAAACTCTTCATTTTTCTTTCAATGTAGCTGTCTAAAAATGGGGGACAGCAAAAGAATCATGCAAGGGGTGTGAAATGATAGTCTGAAACTAGCTGGACTGTGCTCAAAGTGTCCTGCTTCAGAGCTGGAATCAGCTCCATCCCTACTTTTTAATATAGATGAATGAATCAGACGCTGTTTGTCAGAGGAGTAGGAGGGGGGAAGGAATCCATGCCCCTAGCTCTTAACACTTGTGAGTGATGCCTCCAGAGCTTTATTTAGGAAATGGAGGTATTTCTGGAGGGCATTTCAGGTCTTATGCAGGCCAAATAAGCTCTCTGGAGTGACTTGATTATCTCCATCATCTATTTATGGACTTTAGAGCAGTTGGTTTCCTCCCTTAAAATGGAGTTCATTGATACAGTCACACTGTCACACTGACTTGATGACTTGCTGCTGCCAAAAGAGCTCCCCTCTCCCTCCCTCCCCCTTTCCCAGCTCGTTTTACAGCACTTTATAGCATGCTAAGTTGATTCACCTCACAGTCCTGGCAGCAAGCCAGTAGCTTTGGAGGCTAAGTGAGTGGTAGGCTGTTGCATTGGTAGAGCAGGCAGGCAGTGATGAGCAGCAGGAAGGACCACCCAGTGAGGAGTGGGGGCCTGGAGGAGGTGCAAGAGAAATCCTCCTTCCCCAGGGGAGGGCTTCGAGCTGCTGGCCAGGTGTGTCCAGGTGTGCTCCTTCATGCCCAGTTCAGCTGGGGCTTCACACACTGCTTGAGGCAACCTGGAACTAAAAGGGAAGCCTACCAAAGGGGAAGTCCCAGCTCCTCTTTGTGTCTGGCTCTACCTGCTCTCTCTTCTGGCACTAGTGACGATGCAGCCACCCCCAAAACCAAGGATTCACCCTGTCTACAGTGTCCCAGAACTCATCAGTTTAAAACCATTTTGCAACCACACACTCTTGGGCTCCTCAGGCTAAGAAGATTTCATAGTTTAATGAATAAACAGCTCTCTAGCTACTCATATAAGAAACTCGATTATAGATTTGACTGACTGGTAGCATAACAGAGAGAAAAGACAGCTTCTAAAATGTCAGGAGTCCATTTAGTTTGTGGAGTGGCATTCCAACATGATGTCTGCATTGGCAGATAGACACATTTTTCATGGAGGTTTGCATCTGCCATAAAAGATTGGATGTTTTTGAATATTAATTTTAATACTTATGGAATGTTTAAATAATTTTAGTTGTTGAATAAAGGAAACTTCTGATTTTCTTTAGAATGTTGGTGATAGATTTAGCTTGGAATTGAGGTAACAAGTGATGAAACTAGAAATGAATTGCTCTCGTGGAAGGAACTTTGTGCTGCCAGCTGAGTATCACTAGACCAAAAGCAGGTTAAACATCCTAAGTCCATTACAGAAGCTGGTGGTTTGCATGTTGTGGGAGACATATAGTTTGATTATTAAAGCAATCAGCTGTACACCTATGTGTTTTGGCATGATAATCCTATAAAACCTGTGCAGGAGAAACATCCAGCTGGCTGTGTCTTGTGTTCTACCACAATAAATGTCATCCCCTACATAAATTATGTGATTAACAAGCTGAATGTGCCACTCATGCAATGAAAACATCAGCAAGAAGACTGTCTCCTTCTGAAATCTCAAAACCTCCAAGGAACAATGAGCCAAGGCATCAAGCAAATGCTTCAGGGTTTGGGTGAGTAAAGGCTAGTGGAGAACTACAACAGTGCAGGGTTTTTCAAGAGCTGCTTCATTGCTTTTCTTTCTTGTGAGTTCCAGAATGCAAACATGTTCTCTATTGCTTGAAAGAGTCTCAGGGTTATTGGTGTAGTGTGTGCCAAGCCAAAGTTGTCTCCCAGCTAGGACTGAGTCAGTGGCTTTCTAGTGCTGAGAACACGTCAGAGGCCTGTGCCCAGGAGTGAAGGGCTGCTTCAGAAAGAGATGAAAATCCTCAGCTTCTGCCCTGAGTTTGCTCTGAAGAGACCTTGCTGGGACTTCAAGAGAAGGTGGGAAGATGGGTCTCCTAACCAAGGCATCTTATGGTTGGATTTGATGATCTTAGATGTCTCTTCCAACCTTAATGATTCTGTGATTCTGTCTTAACTTTCCTGACCCAGTTAGGCTGTGCAGACAGCCCCAGAGAGGAGGGCAGGGTCACCTCTGGCCCAGAGAGCCTGATCAACTGGTCAAAATGTATTGTTTTAAGTGAAGAATTCCACAAGGGAGAAAAAAGGTTAGTACAGAAGCTCTGAGCAGCCTTGTTTGGCCAAAACTGGCTGTACTTGTGTGGCCTCCTTTTCAGGCAGTAACCAACTGTCCATGTCCTTTGCTGTCTCTGACTCTACTGGAGATGTTGCTGCAATAAAAAAAGAAGTTGCAGCATGTTTGTTTGGACCTGCAGTGGCTGTGGAGATGCCAATTTCCTCTGACATTTTACTGTTGCTTTTGCATAACAAAGGGATTCGTTCTGAAGTGGTCTCTGTTCAGAGACAGTGCAGGCAGGTGCCTGCCAAATTTCCTAGTGCTGTTTGTCCTTGGGGTTGCAATTTCTTTAAACCTTCAAGTTAAAATGTAAGATAATCTAAAATAATCTCATCTGGCAAATCCCTGTTCTTTACATTTTCACTGGCAACAGGGATGAGATGTTTATGATTTCCCCAAATAGCATAGTAATGAGCTATTTTATGGCTTAACAGAGATGATTTAGATGAACAGAGTATCTGAGAACATCATGTCAGTGTTGCAGTTAACCAGGTTAGTTTGGCATGGAGATAAAAGGTCATCTTTCTGCACTTTTAGAGAAGGTGATATGGTAAGCTGACTTCTAGAAGTATTTTGAACATCCATGATGATTCTGGACTGCATCAAAGGACACCTAAAGCCTCTATTCATTGTAGATGCTGTGTGTAAATCACAGCAGGCTGATTGTAAGGCGGAATGAGGGCTGAAGAGAGGTAACTGGACTGACTTCACCATCTGGACCTGTAGACACAACAGCTTGGGGTTCAGCTTGATCTGCAGAAGCAGTCTGCAGTTCTAGGGGCAGTTTTGCATGCTGAGTTCTGCATTGCCACTGCCAGAGACTTTTTTAAGTGGCTGGTTTAAAGCTGGGTGCCATGTGTCTGTATGTGCAGCAAGTATGGGCAGCAGGGAATGGTAGCAGCAGCTGGGAGCTGTCAGTGGGTAGCACCACCCTCTCTGTGCTCAGGGTAGGCTATGATGTAGGAACTGCTGTTCCTCAGCAGCATGGGAGTGTTCTGCTCCAGTGGACTGCCTGGAACATCAGGAAAGGAAAGGCACCTCTGTGAGGGCAAGGATCTGCACATTATTTGATAAGGTTAACCTCTTTTCCGACATTTTTGCCTTTAATCAAATATATCTAAGCTTTCTCACAAGTTTTGTCCTATTCTCTTCTTGAAGATAATAGGAGGATTGCTGAAGTAATGACCACATAAGAATAAACACCCCAGGTTTTGAGTGCCATTTCCTGAGGAAACAGGTGTGGTGGTTTAATATGTGACTAAATCCCCCTCTGCCAGAGGGAGCTGCCTGTACAAGAGTCAGCAGAGTGGTATGCAAGTGTTAGTAACTCCAGTGTTTGTCCAGTTCTGCAGCACGGAGAGCTCATGTGCTGAGCTGTGAATGGGTGCTGTAGGGGCAGGCACTCATGCTCTGCTTCACTGACTGCTGCAGCTCAGCCAGGCTTGGAGGAAGGAGGAGGACAGCTGGGGGTGGTGTCCCCGGGTTAACAGGGAGAGGACAAGAGGAAATAGCCTCAGGTTGCACCAGGACATCTTTTCAGTGCTTAGCAACCCCTAAAGGGTGGGGGTCAGGAGGCTGGGGCCAGGCTTTGTTTTGTGGTGCCCAGGGACAGGACTAGAGGCAGTGGGCACAAACTAGCAGCCAGGCAGTTCCATCTGAACATGAGGAGGAACTTCTTTCCTTTTAGGATGCTGGAGCACTGGCCCAGGCTACCCAGGGAGGTGCTGGAGTCTCCATCTCTGGAGAAATTCCAAACCCAACTGGATACAACCTGTGCAAGCTGCTCTAGGTTCTCCTGCCCTTGCAGGAGTTTGGGCTAGATGATCTCCAGAGGTCCCTTCCAACCCCTAACAGTCTGTGATTCTGTGAGTGTCCTTTTGTTTGTGCTTTGCGAAGTATTAGGCATCCCTGGAACAAATAAACTGTAATTTCACAAATTACAGGAAGCAGACTTAACTGGAACTTTTGGGACTCTGCCCTAGCCTGCCAAGAGCTGTGATCTATCAGATTGTTGTCAAGTAAAAGATAGATGTAATGTTTAGAGTTGGGGGATTGGGAAGAGTTTGCTCCTCTGGGTGCTGTGTTCTTTGGCACATGCTGCAGTCACTGAGCTTTTGTTGTGCAATTGCCTACTGATTTCTGTGGCCATGATTGAGAGGTAAGAAAGCACTGTTGTCATCACCTAGGCTGCTTCCAAGCAAGCAAGGAAAATAAGGAATGCCTTGTGCTCCCATATCTCTACATGGCAGGAGGAAGAGAAGCTGCTTCAGTGGAGATGTGTGATGCTGTTAAACACTTGGCCATTTAGGTGATTCTGGTTTTAAATGATGGGAAGAAGCTCTGATAATTCATGAAAATTTGGAATAAAGTCTTCTTACTTCTTTTCCTATCTCATATCTATCTCAAGGAAAAGACAAAACCCAGCAAGTTTTGGTAGCAAATAAAATGTTGGTGACATTAGAAGTGCTGCACCGAACTGATGAAATCAAGTAGGGGGAAAGTTAAATGTGAAAGTAGACACAATAGTACAGCTTCTTCCAAGACAGGTAGGGCTTTTCCTTGTCCTAGGAAGAGAACTGATTGTATTGTCCTCCTGCCAGTTGAATTGTGTCACTGAAGCAGTCATCTCTGCAGGGCTTGTCACCTCTGTGCCTTGTAAAGTGGACTTGACACCTTGCTGTGTAACTGGAGACCTCAGTGCTATTCTCCCTAGTCTCTTTGTGCTGGAGATACACAAGAGGTTTCACCAAAAAGCAGTGGTTGCTAAGTCATTTAGATGCTTTGGAACATTTTATCTGCTGAGGGAGAACTTCAGAGAGGAATTTTAGGATGAATTCTATAAGCAAACTCACAGTTACTTGTAGGCTGAGTTAATTGCTTCCAGCCTGGGCTAAACTTGACCTGATGCCCTACAGAGCTGCTTGCCTATCTGCACATCATCCTCCCCAGCACGGCTCATAATTCCCTTGTTATTATTCTTCCATTTTCTGGGGTTTCCCAGGCCCCTTAACCTTCACCCTGGCTAATACAGAGTTAAGTGTAATTCTGTATTGCCAAAACTGCCCTTCAGAATGGGCCAGAGAGCATACAATGCTGGTTATAGCCACTCCTAAGCCTTCAAGCTTTACACCATCTGATTTTTCTCCTGGTGAGAGAAATGCCAGCAGGCTGGTCTTTGTCAGAGGAGAGTGTCCAGTTACATGTGTCCTTTGGAGGATAGGATTGTTTGGCAGTGACTTGATTAAGGAGTCATTTAAAAATGTATTTTTCATTTGAATAGGAAGCTAATCCTACTTAATTTCTCAGGAGAACTTTCTTGGATTGGAATACATTTCTTCTCCAGTCCCTTCAGTATGCTCACAGAGACCCATATGAATATTTGGTTGTAAAAACTTCTTCTCATCTCCCTCTGTTTTCATTTCAGAAGATCTTTATCTACTGTGCTTGAGTAGTAAACAGGGAGTTGGAGGAAGGCACTGGAGCAGGCTGAGATTGAAATCTCTGTTTAGTTTTTTAGTCACGTTTCAGCTGGCTGCTGGTCTTGGGTCTAACCCTTAGCCTCTCTGTCACAGGCTGAACTGGTAGGAAAAAACCTCCCCTATCTCCTTTTTGTTGTCTTTACTTAGCATCTTAAACTATCTTTCAAGGAGGGGATTTATTCCATCTCACTGAGATTTATTTCAGGTATCTGTTTGGGGATGAGAGGAATCCTACTCTTTCTCTCTGTTGACTAAAGACAGACCTTGAAGGAACTGGAGCATAATGTTTGTACTGCAGATCTGTGCCTTTGCCCTCACACTTGATACATCCTAGAACATTCTGATGGATCCTAGAACAAAATGACTTGAGTTCTACAACATGGCTGGTAGAGCCTGAGAGCAGGTCTGCAATCCACATTTACATGGACACAGCATTAGCTTGATGAGATTTTCTTGGACTTGCATGTGTGGAATTGATTATTAAATCCAGTGGGGGTAAAGAAACCTCACCAAATGTAATGATGGTGGAATGTAGCTTAGTATTCCTCAGGCTGCCTGCAGTGATCCATACCTGATGTTCTGGCTAGGCTGCTGTACCACAGTCACCAAGCCCTTCAGCAGCTTGGACTTGGATTCTGAATTTGTGCCTACAAAAATCATGGAGTTGCCCAAACCGATGTGGACTATAGAAGGAAAACCAGGTGAGATCTGGTCTGATGGGCTGCAGGCTGGAAAGCCTGCAGGAGAAATAGAGGTGCCCATGACAAGCAGATGAGCTGCACAGGGGCCCTCAGGGAAGCTGAGAGAAATGGGGTGATCTGTGTGTAGAACATCTGCAGGAGAGAGCTCTAGTGAATCCAGAGGGGAGCACACATGGCACTGCCCCAGGCAAACCTCACCTCTGTCCTTCTGCCCCGAGGAGGCACCTCAGGAATACCTCTTGCATTTGTTCAGTGGAATTCTTCAGGGCTGTGATGAACACCGTTGTGCCTTTCATTCCTGGCAGACCTGGCAAAGGAATTCTCATTTGATTTGGAATCCAGGAGTGGTTTAGGGAACTGGCAGAGGTTTAGTACCTGTTAAGCTCCAAGGTATGTGAAGTGCTCATGGTGCACAGTGTTTGCCAGCGGGTTGTGGCGTGTCACTTGATGGGACATGCCAAGCCCTAGGAGAAGAGTTGGGCTTTGACACTAACAGTTGGGCTGTGACACTAAGAGTTGGGCTGTGACACTAAACTATTGCTAGAGAACATGCATTTTTAGGAGGGCTCTGCTGCTGATGGCTCTTTTGTAGGTTGTAACATAACAGTCCCTCTTTTACTCCACCAAAATGAGCCAAATGCAGACCTCAATTGCAGCTCCCCTCTAGGCCATGGTGCTGTGAAGCAGAAAAAGAGCAAGGAGATGATAGTGCAGGTGGTCAAGACACAGGCTCAGCCATGGAGGTTGTGGAATGGGATTTACAAGTATTAATTTTCTGCTCCCTTCACAAGATCTGTGCTCACAATAAGCCAACACCTCTCTAAAGAGCTAGGAAGCTCCCAACAGCCTCCAAAAGTGAGGCTGCAGTGTTAGTTTTGCATCAGATCTGCCACAAGAGCAATAGACATTAGTCTCCCCCTGTATTTTGTTTTATTTGTTGTGTATGTCTGTGGCCACTGGGAAAGGGAACTTGAAACTTAGAGCATTGTGCTGTGTTCAGAACCTAGTCTGGGACGTTGGCTAGATTTGGGCTAGATTTTTAGGCAGCTAGGTAACGTGACTAACTCTCAGCTAAACAGCTGAGCAATTTTACCTACAAAACTGTTCTTCGTGGCCACAGTATAACCATATAGTATCAGACAGATCTAATTTAATATCATAACAGAAAGTTCTAATTTCTCTGTGCCCAGTGGAGATAATCACCTGATTTTTAAAACCCTGGGCACTGCTGCCTTTTATTTCTCAGAGTCAGAAACGTGCAATGACTCTTGGAAAGCACTGAAACAGAAAAGACATAAAAGCTTTTTCTCTTTGTAATAAAAATGATACTCAGATCCTCTTAGGAGCTACAGTAACATGGATTTTTTTCCTTGTAGGTGATGACATTAGCATAAGCATAAAAATGCTTGTTAGCAAACTGACAGGTATTTTCTGATGACCACCATTTCCCACATTTCTTGTGGAGAACATAGGTTAAACATACAACAAGCAGAGGGGTTTATTCACTCTCTTCTTTTTTTTTTTGCTCCCTGCCCCTTCTAACATAAAGTACATAAACCTTGAAAGATAATTTTTAACCTAGGACTTACCCATTCATTAGCCAAGTGGAAAGCAGGATACATTAAGCAGTTGTTTCCTGACCTCAAAGAGAGCTGCCTGGGTGCTTTCAGATCTGTGTCCAGTAATTGGTACTACCTAAGGGGAAAGAAAAGAATAAAGAAACTACACAAACCATCTGAATGACCACTAAAGGCTGCTGCCAGAGGAATAGCTGGCTTCTGGCAATGCTCCTGCTGATGTGACAGGGTTGGAAATACCTTTCATGTTACCCAGGGGTGTCTCTGACCTGAAGGCTTGGGAAGGTCATTGTTGAAGAGCAGGAATATTGATAAATTAGCAGATTGGATCTGTAATCTTAATGTTTTTCTTGTGATCAAAAAGTATTAGAGGACTTTCCAGAAATGAAAACGTGTGTGTGGGAGAGATCTCATTTTCTGAATGTTTATTTTCTACAGGTGTACTAACAGCCAGGCACAGTCTGACAATCCCTTGTGGTCTCNCTAACAGCAAACTTTAGCCCTTAGTTAAATTACTTCAAGACTTTTTTTGCAAGTTTAATTCTAGAGTTGCCTTTAGTTGGAGTCTTGCCTCAATGCAGCAGGTTAGTGCTTTCACCTTGAGCTGTCTGCCTTGGCAGGGGAGTCCATTCTAACTCCCCTTGATGCAGCTCATCAGCTTCTTTGTCCCAGAGAGTCATTCTAGAGTGCCTTTGGCTTAGTCCATTTTCACCCAGCCTAAACTGACCTGAGCAAAGTGAACTCCATGATAATGTGAATGCCAGATCAACCCCAAAAATCATCTTACAACTGCAAGGATTGATGCCCTTGAGAGATTTCATGTGTGTGCTTTAAAAGGGAGGTTTGATGGCTCCTTTGAACAACATTCTTATCTTGCTCCTCTGAAGTTAATAAACTCCAAGATAAGTAGAAATGAGAGCAGCTGGAAAACCTTAGCTTTTTTCCTTTCTGTAATTGGTTTCTGTTTTACACTTTGCGTAGCTTGATTGACAAAACAAGATTTGGGTGGTTTTTTTTTTCACATTCTATCTCTAACTTCTTCACTTATTCTCTTTGGTATGATTCCTAAATTCCTTCTGCTGTACTGAATACAGTAGGGTGAAGGCTAGGAACAACCTCTTCAACTCCTGCTGCATTCCACCTCCTCTGCAGTACATCATCCCTGCTGTGTTGACAGAGGAGAGGAATCCAAAGAGACTGACAACTCCAGCACACCCTTCAAGGGTGCTCAGCTGGCCAGAGGGGTTCTGTCTTTCTCCATCCTTGTGGAAAGAGACTGAACTGAGCCAGGGCTTGCACCGTGTCTGTGCCAAGACAGAGCAGGCTGTGCTCTTCCAGTGTTGCACTGGTATGGATGAAGAGAGCAGGTTTACTGCAAGAACTGGACTGTGGGGACAAGGAGGAGGTTTTGTGCCAGGGTCTTACAAGGACCAGGTATTCTGATGCTACTTTGAGTGAATCAGCTTGGTGTGGCCTTTGGCTCATGGTGCTGGGAGGGAGTGGGTGTGATGAAGCATGCTAGGAGCTAGGATGCGAAGTTTGGAAGTGGAAGGGATGTCTAAATAGTTTAGAAGGTGAGGGCTTGGAAGAGAAAGAACCATGGAAGTGTACTTCTCTAAAATTATCAGGTAGGAGGACAGTTAGGCTTTTCTACACTTGGCAGGTTAGAGATGGGAGTTAATATGAAAGCATTCATGTAGATGGGCAACCACAGGCACTTGAGAAAAGGCTCAGACCTACAAAAGAGAAGAGGGTAGTTCTGGAAAAAGCAAAGGTGGAAAACTGCTACCCTAGGGAAATGTTAACCTTCTATCCATTCCAAATACAGCTCAGCACATGTATCTATTTTGCATTTCTCTTCTGTGGGAAAACACAAGACTCCTAGAACAAACATCAAGAGCAGAGGTGGAGTTTCTGAGTGGACCATTATTTCCCTTGCTGTTTTAATCTCCTGTTTCTGAGGTTGGATGCATCAAGTACCTAGAACAGGTCAGGAATGGAGAACGTTGGAATGAGCTTCCCTACAGGTGGGTTAGTGTCTTTCTGCTTAGCCAGTAGAAGTCCTCACAAGACTGAGCCTCTTTGTCCAGGAGCTGTGCAGCACCCTTCCTTATTCCTTCCCACTTCCTTGGCAGCTCATGACTGGCAGAAGCTACCTTTCAGCCCTTGAGTGTGTATGTTGTGGCTGGCAGCACATGGAGGCTATCCAAGTGGTTCACAGTGTAAGTCATGGGCTAGAGGAAGTGCCACTTGCTGGGACACCTTTCTGATGACCTGCTTCTCCTTGGGCTCTGCTGGCCATGCACCAGAAGTGTTTGGAAGACTGTTTTTGATGGAGGAATGTAACAATGATGCTGTGGGAATTAGGAACTAGGTGTACACATCCTGCAGTAGTGCAGGTAGAGTAGAACTATGAGGTAGCCTTCTGGCCTTCACAACAATGCAGGTTTTCTGTAGGTCCCAAATCATCCTAGCCAGCCTGCACTTGTGTCTGGTATCCATGATCATCTCAAATGACACCAGATGCCAGTGCTTAGGCATCTGAATCTCATCAAGACAGCATTCTTTTCTCCTGCAATCTGTGAGCATGCTGTAGCCATTAGCATATGGATGACCTTTCCCATGTATGTATCTCGGGCAGTTCACACAGCAGCCCTCTCCGACAAGAACCACAGAAGCAGCTGTGGTGGTTTAAGATATCATTGACCTTCAGCTGTTCATTCCTAAATCTCTACTGTCCCACAGAAGAGACAACAGAACTCTGTCTTTCTCTGCTTCAGCACAATGCCACCTGAGTTACCTGCACTAGCTGATGAAGGGGATTTAAACTGAGCTGCTTAATTTGTGCTAGAGTAGATGAGAGGCTTAGGAGAGCTATTCATTTGCATTGCTAGAGGAAGAACAGCTTCCAGGAGAGGAGCAGAACCAAGCAGCCAAGGTGGATTGGCTTCTAACACCATCTCATTCATTCCTGTAGTGACTGTCTGGCTGCAGCCTAGAACTAAATCTAACCATTTCAATAGCTGGAGTGAGATAGCTAATCTTCATATGCTCATGCCAGTATTTTACAGTACTGCTCCCATCCAAGATGCTAAAACTGGACACTAAAAGCTCTAGCTTGCCATTTGGTCATCTCTCAGGATTCCCAGCTGCTCCTGTCTGATGAAAACATGGATACTGGAGTGCAATAAAACACAAACCTACTGGTTACTTGCTATCAGTTGCCTTCATGATGCTCTTTCTTCCCGATCTTTTATCCTGCTCCATAATAAGCTGCTGGTGATAATTCTTTCTCATACAGAGAAGGAAATGGTTTATGTCATAATCCCTCTGTCATTTTTTTTTGCAGGGACTTTGATTTTATTCCTAGAGACCAATTTTGGCATCACTACTGAAGTTTTGCAGAGCTCACATTCAATTGAGTGCCTGAGTTGTCTATTTGTAAAGACTTTGGTCCTAAGTGTACAAATATCCCCAACAAATCTCTTTAAAGTGCAAGTTATTGCTCTTGAAGCTGTGGCTTTGAGAAATGTGGTAAGATTACAAGGTCAGCCATGGCAGATGCTTTGCTAAATGAAACCAGATGTGCCATAATCAAGCATCCAGCAGAAAGCTTTGCTGTCAGTTTATTCCATCTACAGCACTGCTTCAGGGCCATTTTGCACCATAGACAGCATTTGCACACTGTGTTTGGCTTCACTCCTCAATCTGCTCTCTTCCCATCCCTTACTTTATGCCTGCAGTTGGACAAGGAGGACACAGGTGTTGTTTATGGTAAAGCCGTGCAACTGTCAGCACGAGGCAAGTTAGACTGGAGAATGGAGCCTGCCTTTGGGGATCAGTTTTCTGGCTGAGGATTAATGCAAGAAACTACTATTAAATAGGGAGAGTTGTACAGATGACATTAGTTTGCAAATCCATCAAGAGCATGAAAGGCTTTACATCTGAACAGCTGTCCAGTGTGGTGTTCAGTTGACTTGAAATAAGAATGAAGGAATTGATAAAGCTGCAGGAATGTATTCTGGACTAGGAAACAGAGCTTTAACACCACAGATGCCTGACAGAAAGCACATGCAGGAATGTATGACACTTCCCCATCCTGTGCAAGCTGCTCTAGGTTCTCCTGCTCTTGCAGAGTGGGTTGGACTAGATGATCTCCAGAGGTCTCTTCCAACCCCTAACAGTCAGTGATTCATGTTTCAAGCTGAGTGTTTTGATAGCTCTTTGTGCTGTTTGGCTTATTTTGCCTTCAGATTCCTGTTGTTTGTTGAGAATCAAAGCTGCCATTGATAGGGTTTATTGTCATGTTTTTAAGTTTAGGAAGCTGGCTTGATGGCTAAGCTCTCAGCTTCATTTACTTGAGCTGTGAGCTTGTGCAGATGGCAAAGAGAAGGTGTTCCTGATCAAGCACATTGCACTGGGACAGGGAAGCAGCCCTAGAGAGCATGTTGGGACAGGAGTGATGGTGTGGCTCTTCTCCTCTGTGTTGGTTCTTCCTGCACTTCCCCCACTCCCTTCTTAGAGTGTCAGACTCTTTTCAGTAGGCCATAAACAAACAGCCAGCATCTGTCACAAAATGGTCTTTCTTTCATCCTCTTCTGAGGGCAGAATTGTGTGTGCAGTGTAAGCTAGCACTTCTTTTTCTCTTGGAATGTATGTTTTACATGTTTGTTAAAGAGAAATCAGAGGTGTCTCTCTGAGTCAGACTGGAGGATTTGGGATGCTTCTTCCTTCTAGGGGAGTTCATTTCACAAACTCAGACTGTGTTTCCTATGCAGACATGCTTTGCCTTTAGGAGAGAAAAACCAATCTATTATGCCTGAGGAGGATTGACTAGCCACTTGAACTGGAGCTGGAAGCAGGGTTTGAAATCTGCTTGGTGGAGAATAATGTGCCCCTTGAAGGAATGGAGGTTTTTTGGCTTAAACTTAAGTAAAAGTTTAATGCAAAGTGATCCAAAAGTGTTTAGGAAGGAGACTGGGCAGAGCCTTTAAAGTCTTTGCTGGTGAGATGGATGGGAGTGTTTGGTATCACTTGACATTCTCTGTGGGCTGAAGGCCCTGTGTTAAAGATGGATCACAGCACTGTGAGCAGCAGAGAAGTGATAAAACTGTTTCTTCTGTAATTACTGATAAAAGCAAGGCCTTGCTCAGTGACAAAATTCTTCCTTTTGCCTTCAAGCGTAGAAGAATCCAAGTTGTTTCTGAAGAAACCTCTTCTTGATCCATCAGCTCAAAATGAAGCCTTCTCTACCTAAGTTACCATCATCAAAATCAAAAGTAGAACACGTACATATTCATTTTCCAGTGGATCTTGTAGCACTAGGGAGTCAGATGTCTTTTCTTTTGGCCATATCTCTAGAACTTGTTATTCTAGTCATGTCTACCACATTCAGCAAGGTGACATCGAAATGTTTTACAAGATTAAGTTCTCTTAAGTAGATAGGATTAAAGTGAAGACAGTGGCTCCCCTGCTTTAAAAGACTTGGTTCATTAGAGTAAGCAACTAAGAATCAGAGAATGGTTTATGTGGGAAGGAACATGTAAAGATGCCTTTTAATAGCAGCAGGGGGCAATACTGATTATGGCTGTGTGTGGTGTGAGCAGGTAGACGACCTGCTCAGTCGAGTGGCACAGCTCCAAGATGAAGTGATGGAGCTCAGAGAAGAGGTGAGCAGGCTGAGAAATATCAGGGAGAGTGAGAGGGAAATTGACTATTTTCACAGATTGATCTCCACTAAAACAGCATCCCAGCCTTCTTGTAGCAATCCACAGGAGCAAGATCAATGGGAACAGGTCTCTGCCCAACAACAAAACAAACAGAGCAAGCCTGTTCCGTGGTGAAGCTCACTGCCTACAGTGCCCTTGCAAAATAGGTATGGGGTTCTGCAGGAGGAATTAACTGTGAGCAAGGACGAAGGTTGTGAGGGTTCAGGAAGACAAGAAGTACCACCAAGACCAACTTGCCCCAGACTAGCCATCAAAACTGACCCTAAAAAGAAAACTCGACGGGTCATTGTTGTAGGGGACTCCGTGCTGAGGGGAGCAGAGGGCCCAATATGCCATCCTGACCCACTTCACAGGGAGGTTTGCTGTCTCCCTGGGGCACAGGTTAGGGATGTAACAGACAAACCTCCCACCCTAGTAAAGCCCTCTGATTATTACCCATTGTTAGTTTTTCGGGTGGGCAGTGAAGAGGTCACCAGAAGAAACCCTAAATCAATCAAAAGAGATTTCCGAGCCTTGGGGCAGCAGCTTAAGGGATCAAGAGCACAAGTTATTCTCTGCTTTGTCCCTTCAGTGGCAGTCACCAACGAGGAGGTGAACAGAAAGAACTATCAGGTTACGTCATGGCTCCAGGACTGGTGCTACAGGCAGGGTTTTGGGTTTTTCAATCATGGGCTTATATACAAGGTGCCTAACCTGCAGGTGCTCCATCACCTTCGTGGTGGTTGAAGAGATGCTGACCTGCATCTAGTTCCCCACATCCTCCTCCATATCCTTCCTGAAGATAGGCATGGCTTTGTAATTTAGACTGTGAAGTTCCTCTGGCCAATGGATTGAACCAATTAAAAGGTGCTGAGGAGGAAGCAAACTTGTTTGGCCTTGTTAGCTAATTGGATTTTATGTTTGATATTTGGATTTTTTTTTCCCTAGAAACCAGAAAACAGTTCACAGAGTTCTTGTATTTAAAAACACAACTTGGTTTATTTGAGGAGGTCTGAAAGAAACCACACGCACTGGAAGCTACTAGGCAGATATGATGAAATTTATCTATAATTAGTGAAACTGATAAGCATCTGATAAAGTTCTTGCAACTAAAATAGCCAGTAAGATGATCAAATAGTAAAGTCTCTGTGATGATGATGATGTTTCTTAGATTGAGACCCTGAAATGCATGCTGGGGCCCCTTCTGGAGTGCATGAATAAATCTTCAGGTTTTATTGTTGGATTTTTTTCTTCCTTCACAGACCTATTTTCTGTGTGTCTGGAATGATTAGCATCACCCTTTGTGTGCAGATTGGCCATGTTTGGAAGATGGGTGTTTTTCTGTGCTCCTGCTGTTCCTGTGTAAGCAGGAAGCAAGCCTGGCTTTACTGTAGGCTCAGCTTAATCTAAAAACCAGTGAAACTGAGGCAGATCTGAGGTTCTTTCTGTGCCTTCCACGACCTTTGTGCAAGAGAACATGGTGATTCTCTTGCAGGCACTGTCATGTGCTATTAAAACATCACTGCCTTTGAAAGGAACTTGAACAAACATGAAATGCTGAGATAGTTTAATTGGTGCCAGAGGTTAATGTGAAGGGGTTTTGTTTGTGTGTGTCTTGGTTACTGTATTTACAGTAACATGACCAAGAGGAACAAAGGAGACTAAAGAACGTGGTGTTCAGAGAGGTCTTACTCAGGGGGCATTTTCTTCACTGCGTTGGCCCTACTATCTGTGTGGGAATTCTCTAATATGTAAGGAAACAATGAAAAAAGGATTTTCCAGCAAATATTTGTTACTGGCTCAATCATTCACATCCTTCTCTAGATGAAGAGCTTTAATATCCGTAAGAGTACAAGAGTGGAAAAAGTCACTTGTGTGTTTGCAGGGCTGCTATATGTGGAAGGGACACTCCCTTGGAGCACTGCAGAAGGGAGCAGATAATACACAGTTCTCAGAGGAGACTCATATTCTTCTGCTTCTTCTACCTCTGCTTCTTCTGCTGCTGCTGCTTCTGTTTCTTCTGCTACTGCTTCTGCTTCTCCTTCTTCTTCTCCCTTGCCTTCTTCACTGCCTTCTTCTTCTTTTCCCCTCTCCTTTTCCTTCTTCTTTTCCTTCTCATGTCCTTCTTTTCCTTCTCCTTTTCCTTCTTCTTTTCATCTTCTTTTCTCTTGTGAGCTCAAGATGTGAATGGCTCAGTAAACAGTTATGGATAGGTGCAGCAGTGACTCCCTTAACCCATTTCTCAAGCTAATGACATCTACAAAAACCAAAACCCATTTAAGTATGTTTTTGTTCCCTACTACTTCCCTAGCTTTTCAAAGCACACAAACCAGACTCCTGTCCAGTTAGTTTCTTTTGAAAACCATACATTTCCTTCAGAATTGGTTCCTGTGGGTGCTTTCCATGCTGCATGATTGGGAATTGCAGGTGGGTGTCTGTGCATCGAGCTTGAGTTTAAGGGGATTTATTTTTAGAGGGTTAGGGGATTTCTGTGTGTGTGCTTTTCCTGTTAGGACAGCAGATCTTTGTTTTGGGGGATAACCTTTGAAGTGGGTGGCTGGCCAGCAGTTTCCTACAAGGTAGTGCCTCCCAAATGACCAAAAGGAGCAAGCTGGAACGTTTCAGAAGGCTCTGTCCTTCAGCCACATTGGTGTTCTGGCCAGTGGGGCTGGTGGAAAGGAGACTTCACACAAGTCCTGGGTGTCTGTAGGCTTTTCTTTTTCTTGGGAAGTGTTGTAAGGCTGGAGACCTATTTAAGTGGTTGCCACAACAACTCCTGGCTTCTCTCAGGAATCATTTTCCTGTTAAAAGTGCTGTGGTTTGTGTCAGCCTCAATGGGTGTGTTCCCTGGTTTCACTCTACGTTAGGCATAGGACTTGGGGATGAAGTTTTTCTTAGTGGAAATACCATGGAAAAATCACTTTTCTGCCTAATGGGCAGATTTACTCTCTAACATCACAGATATCTACCAGCAGGGAATGACAAAATCAGGGCTTACTTTCAGCATCAAGACACAGCATGGCTGCCAAGTCACAGAATCATAGAATACTAGAATGGTTTGGGTTGGAAGGGACCTCTGGAGCTCATCTAGTCCAACCCCCCTGCAGTGGGCAGGGACATCCCCAACTAGAGCAGCTTGCCCAGAGCCCTGGCAAGCCTCACCTGCAATGCCTCCAGGGATGGCAACTCAACCATCTCCCTGGGCAACCTGGGCCAGTGTTCCACCACCCTTGTGGGGAGGAACTTCTTCCTAATGTCCAGTTTCAATCTACTCTTCTCCAATTTCAAACCATTGCCCCTTGTCCTTTCCCTCCAGGCCTTTGCAAACAGGCCCTCTGCAGCCTTCTTGGAAGTTCCCTTTAGGTACTGCAAGGTCACTATTAGGTCCCCCTGAAGTCTTCTCTTCTCCAGGCTGAACAATCCCAGCTCCCTCAGCCTGTCCTCAGAGCAGAGGTGTTGCAGCCCCTGAGCATTCTCGTGGCCTCCTCTGCACCTGCTCCATCAGCTCCATGGCCTTTCTGTGTTGAGGGCTCCAGAACTGGACCCAGTATTGCAGAGGAGGTGTGAGCAGAGCAGAGTGCAGTGGCAGAATCACCTCTCTGGCTCTGCTGGCCACGCTTCTCTTGCTGCAGCCCAGGATGCCATTGTGCTTCTGGGCTGCCAGCGTGCACTGTTTGCTCATGGCCAGCTTCTCAGCCACCAGCACCCCAAGGCCTTTTCTGCAGGGCTGCTCTCCATCATCTCATCCCCCAGCCTGGATTGATAGTGGGGATTGTTCTGACCCAGGTGCAGGACCCTGCACTTGGTCTTGTTGAAGCTCCTGAGGTTCCCCTGGGCCCACCTCTCCAGCTTGTCCAGGTCCTTCTGGATGACATCCTGCCCCTCCAACTTATCCCCAGCACCCCATAGCTTGGTGTCATCTGCACACTTGCTGCTGGTGCACTCAATGCTGCTGGCCATAGCGTTTATACAAATATTAAACAGTCCAGGCCCCAGCACAGAGCCCTGAGGGACACCACTTGGCACTGATCTCCAGCTGCACTTGGAGCCATTGACCACTACCCTCTGGATGTGACCAGCCAGCCAGTTCCTTATCCACTGAACAGTCCACCCATCCAATCCATAGCTCTCTAACTTGGCCAGTAGAATGTTGTGGGGACTGTGTCAAAGGCCTTGCACAAGTCCAGATAGATCACATGCACAGCTTGTCCCTTGTCCACTGAGGTAGTCACACTATCGTAGAAAGCCACTAGGTTTGTCAGACAGGATCTACCCTTAGTGAAGCCATGCTGACTGTCTCTGATCACCTCCCTCTCCTCCATGTGCCTTATCAGACCTTCTAGGAGAATCTGCTCCATGATTTTCCCAGGCACAGAGGTGAGGCTAACAGGTCAGTAGTTCCCAGGCTCCTCCTTTACACCCTGTTTGACAATGGGTGTACCATGCCCCTTCTTCCAGTCTCTAGGGACTGCACCTGACTGCCAGGAGTTCTCCAATATCATTGAGAGTGGCTTGGTGACTCCATCAGCCAATTCTTTTAGGACTCTGGGGTGCATCTCCTCAGGTCCCATAGACTTATGTCTATGCACTCCTGCTCTCTGCATTCCTTATGTTTGCCACGGTGCTGCTCCTACCTCCTACACTTCCCTGCTCTGGGACATGTTTCTGTCCTACCCCATTGCACATGTTGCTTCAGGATCCCTGTTTAACACAGGCAAAAATCCACACATTCTTCTCCAAGAGATAGTGCCAAGAGGTAGGGCTTTCAGATCTCTTTTCTAGCAGTGGGGTTAGCTGCCATCTAACAGGAGATTTGGTTTTCAACCTGCCTGCCCCCCTCCCTAAAAAAGGAGATTTAAATATGTGGGAGTTTGTGCTGGACTGAGAACACAGAAAGGTAGATGTCTAAATGCAGGTTTCTGCAGGTGTCTCATTATCTGAGTTCCCATTGTTGTCTGTGAAGATCTAGATGGTCCCGTCAGGAATTACAAAACTATTCAGTGTCTTCTTTAGGATGAGGTCTCAAGACACCATTGGACAGGACTGGGTTCCCTCAGCATAGGACTTGAGGCTTCAGGCAGCCTGCCTGACCTCTTTCCAACCCTGCAGAAGGGCATGGATTCCCTGTCAGTCCTGTGCTAGATTTGCCAGCCCTCTGCAGGTGTCCCAGATAGCTTAAAGGATCTCAGATGACCCTGAATACCTATCTTTAGACAACAGAATCCTAATCCAGTGGCTCTAGACTTTCACTGGCTATAATGGATGTTTAGGATAACTATCTTAGGATACAGGCATCTACAGTGTCCAAAGTTAGGTGAAACAAATCCCAATAAAGAAGCCCTGTCTAATGTAGCATGAGAGTCATCCAATGCAGCAATACATGGAGAGTCCTGGACAGAAAGTGGAAGAAAGCTTCCACCTACTGCTGCCAAGAGCAGGAAAGGAACTGCAGGTACTAGAACTGGGAGGTCCACAGCCATTTGTAAGAGGGCAAGGATTTGGGCTGTGGTTCCAGCTATGAGCTGTGTGTATTCACTCATCCAAGCCTTCTCTGATGAGGCAGATCAGTGGAAACAACAGATAAATAAATGCCATAGCCATCAAAAAGAGTTCTCTGCTTGGATAACCATCACATTTTTTCTTGCCAAAACATTGCTTTCCACAATCTGTTTACTTATTGAGGTGTTTCTAGTGCTTCCAGCTGTGTGGAACCAGCAGGTGTCCAGCCCAAAGGCTTGATGTTCTCCAGGTGAAAGTGAGTACTGGGAGATGACAGCTCAGTGTCATGTTGTTGAAGGTACGAGAGGTTCCCTGACTTAACTCTGTAGGGAAGAAAATGGTTTACATGTTTCATTCAAGAACAGGGTGCTCAGTCTTGATTTCCTGGCAAAAAGGGCAGTTTGAGTTGGGAAACTATGAACGAAATTCTCTTGTGTATGCTGTGAGAGTCTGCTGCAGCCCTGGATAAGGTCCATGGGCAATCACTCTTGGAATCACTCTTGGTAGGTTTTGCAGTAGGAGGCAGGTGGAACGGAACCATACAACTACCTGAAAGGAGATTGTAGCCAGATAGGAGTCAGTCTATTCCCCCAGGTCACCAGTGAGGGGACAAGAGGAAATGGCCTCAAGTTGCACCAGGGGAGTTTTAGATTGGATATTAAGAAACCTTTCATCCCAGCAAGAGTTGTTAGGCTGCCCAGGGCAGTGGTGGAGTCATCATCCCCTGAGGGGTTCAAAAAACATCTAGATGTGGTACTTAGGGCCATGGGTTGGTGGCATGGGGGTGATAGGTAGATGGTTGGATTTGATGATCTTGTAGGTCTCTTCCAACCTTAATGATTCTGCATTTCTGTGATTCATGAGAGCCAGTCCCTGCTGTCAAATCTGCTTTCCTTCTATGACAAGGTGACCCACCAGTTGACCAAGGATCAGGTGTGCAATTCTTTAGCATTAATAATGTTCTCCATGGTCCAGACAAATCATCCTTGACCCATCAGTGTTAACACTGGTAGCAACCTCCAGTGCTTGCTGGTGATTTCCCTTCCCATTGCCTGTTGGGCAAATTCAAACCACAGATACTGAGCCAGTTCCCTGGTGGTGAACTACTGTGCTGAAGCCCTAGGAATGGAAGGAATTGTAGAAATGATAGTTTCTAAAACATAAATGTTTATCATTTTTTCATCTCCTGTTAATAATCATATTCTGGCAAAAGTTAAAGCATCCAAATATTATACTTAGTACAGGCAAGAGATTTATATTTTACGGTTATATATTTAGCTGTTTCCTTGACACCATTTAGGTTTCACAGTGAAATAATGCAAGTTTTCACAGGCTGTTTGCTTATGGACCCAAACATTCTCCATTTCTTGACTGCTAAGTGTCAAACATTTTCTGTATTGATTCAAATGGAACTTTCCTAAACATTTCTGAGATCAGATTCTGCAGCAAGTGGAAGAATACTCCAGCAGGTACCGTGGCAGGATGCGTCCTGTTGGGTATAGAGAGGGAGGGAATGCTATCCTAAGAGATAGAAAAGGAGGTACAATGTTTTTTCCTATTCTCCTTTTGCCATGCTGAATTCTGTACATTTCACACATCAAACCTGCTATTTAGACTTCAAATTTCACACTGGAAGAGTCTCACTTTATAGGAGGAGATGATAAAACAAAACATAAATAAAGCTGAGGTTTAATGTTTTGAGATTTCATAGAATCATAGAATGCCAGGGGTTGGAAGGGACCTAGAAAAATCATCTAGTGCAACCCCCCTGCCAGAGCAGGATCACCTAGACCAGCTCACACAGCAATGTGTCCAGGCAGCTCTGCAATGGCTCCAGACAAGGAGACTCCACAGCCTCCTGGGCAGCCTGGGCCAGTGCTCTGGCACCTGCTCTGGAAAGAAATTCCTCCTCATGTTAATACTAAACCTCCTGTGATCCAACTTGCTCCCATTCCCTCTTGTCCTACCATTGGATGCCATGGAGCAGAGCCTGGCTCTCTCCTCCTGACACTCACCCTTAACATATTTGTAAACATTCCTGAGGTCTCCTCTCAGTCTCCTCTTGTCCAGGCTGAAGAGACCCAGCTCTCTCAGCCTGTCCTCCTAGGGCACATGCTCCACTCCTTTCAGGATCTTG
>VWZO01021276.1:22124-34192 GCA_013396975.1 Bucco capensis
TTCTTGCCCTTTTTGAAGAGTGGGATAACATTGGCCTTCCTCCAGTCCTCAGGCACCTCTCCCATTCTCCAGAACCTCTCAAAGATTATGGAGAGTGGCCTAGCAATGACCTCTGCCATTACTCTTGGGTTCATCCCATCCAGACCCATGGACTTATGGATGTCCAGTTTGCGCCACTGATCTCTGACCCAAATCTCATCAACTGAGGTCAAAACTACCTTCCTCCCATCTTCCTCTGTAGTTTTAAAGTACTGGGACTGCTGGTAGTTGGTGTTAGCAGTAAAGACTGAGGCAAAGGTGGCATTGAGTAATTCTACCTTCTCTGTATCCTCAGTCACCAATGCACCCATTTCATTCCTCAAAGGGCCCACACTACCTCTAGACTTCCTTTTGCTTCCAACATACTTCATATTTCAAACCCTTTTGATCCATAGGACTTTACAAAGAAGGTTAGTCATATTTTCCTCCTGTGAAAAGGCAGGAGACTGAGGTCTGGAGAGACAAATGATTTTCTTAGGTACTTCTTTGGAAAGCCTAAGCTCATGTCCATCCTTCCTAGTGACAACATAGGACTGACCAGTAGATGATCAAGCTTAAAGCAGGCAAGTTTCTCTAGCACAGAGAAGCCCGTAACAGGTAGAGGATCTGATTTAGCAAGGTTTGGATGTTTATGTGACTAAACTGACATGGCAACTTTGTCCTGTCTTGCATAACTCCTCAGCTGTGTCTCTAAACAGGAGTCACTGCCATATGTGTCCATTTATGGGACATAGGTTGTTTTGCACAGGAGGATCAGCAGGGGATTGCTTTCAGCCTGACCAACAATGCTTTCCTAGATGGGCTCAGATGTCTGTCTTGCCAGAGGTGTCAAACTGTGGCCCATCAACCAGTGTGATTACTATTTCTGCCATCCCATCTTTTCTTGCTAGATCAGTTGATGTCCAGTTCTGTAGAAATGAGGAAAAAACCCTCCAGTCAGGGTCATTTCTGCATCTGACTCTGCTGCACCTCGTTACCCAATCCTGCTAAGCAGGTCCTCTGTTTTCTTCTCTAATTATGGTAAGAAGGGAAAGAAGTATCCTTGAAAGACATCCAGGGAAGAGCTCACCTTCCTAGACAATGAGACTTTTACCTGGACCTTGATGGCAATCACTAGCTAGAGAGATTTGAGTAGCCATCTACACTTCCCTAGCAGGAGGGCTGCCCAGGCTGATTTGATCTGGGATGTCCTGTTCATCTCACTGAGCAACTGAGGAGCTTTGTCATCTTGTCACCTCTGCAGTAGCTGCTATTCTGATCCCTGGGGCTTCTCTGGACTTCCTGGAATGGCTTTGCCAACCCCATGGGTGCCTCAGTGTTCAGCATGTTGCTGAAGTAGGGATCCTAACAGGTAGTGAGGGCATTGTCAGAAAGACAAGAAGTATTTTGAACAGCCATGAAATCAGTTCAAAACACCACCCCCAAGCCAAAAGGAGGAGGTAGGTGATGACAGCTCAGCACTGTCATCACCAGGGCTGGGATTGCTGCAGGCTGTGGCTTCCCAAGCTCTCCTGGTTGTGCTGCAGCTTGAGGAACCACTCTGGGGTGTGTGGCCATGATGTTATCAGCTGACATCCTGTCCTGACAGGTGAGTGCTCTGCAGCTCCCTTTCAAGAAAGGGTGGAAAACACCTTTCTGTGTTAGTCCGGGAAAGAGGACACTCGGGGAGACCTTATCTCTCTCTGCAACTCCCTGAAAGGAGGTTGGAGTCAGATGGGGTAGGTCTATTCTCCAGGGTTAACAGTGAAAGAACAAGAGGAAATGGCTTCAAGTTGCAGCAGGGAAGGTTTAGATTGGATGTCAGGAGGAATTTCTTCCCTGCAAGGGTTGATGAGTCTTGGCCCAGGCTGCCCAGGGAGGTGCTGGAGTCACCATCCCTGGAGGGGTTTAAGAAACATTTAGCTGCTCTCCTTAGGGCCATGGGTTAGTGGCATGGGAGTGCTAGGGATGGTCAGACTTGATGAGCTCAGAGGTCTCTTCCAACCTTTGTGATTCTGTCACCCTGAGATTCATTTGTCCTAGCTGGCCTGGTGAAACTGCTGCCTGAGGTCACTCCTCCACACATTTCTGTACCAAGTCTAAGGCAAAAAGAAGTCCACTCAAGGCCACAGCTCTCCAGGGCTGCACCTGCCTGAGTGTGCTAGCCAGCAGATTTGGTGGGAGCTGGCCTTGACTTCTCAAAAACATTGCCTCCATGGCCCTTTTTGGGGGGAAAAGCTGAAGGGTTTTCATTTCTGAATCCAGGTGGGAGAAGGGACATGGAAATCTTGATCAAGGATTTTTCCAAAACCTTTGGCTAAAAATTTGAAGGTCAAGAGGTGATTTTTTTTTTTTTAGAAGAATCTTGCCAAACCTATTAGATATAAAGGGATTTTTACCTAAAAAAATGCCTCTTCCCATGGCAGGGTTCTGCTAGTCCATGAAGGCAGGGAATAACATGTAAAATAGTCATCTCTTTTCAAGCTGAGTAAAACCTGAACTGCACATAAATAAATGAGTTTTTAATATCTGTTGTGTGCTAAACCCATAAATTAGCATTCCAAAGATGCAATTTTTCCAGTGATGATTTTCTTTCCCTTGAACTCCTTATCTCAAAGCCTAAGTGAAGGTTACATCCATCTGCAGAGAAGGAGGGAGGTAGAAATCATGTGTTGGAAGCAACTTACTGTCAAGAGTCAGTTGTCACAATGTCACAGTCACTTCTGTCCCTTGTCCCTCTGCTTTGTGGCTGTTGAACTTTTCCCTTGGGAAGCTCAGAGTGGTCATATTATCCTGGAGCTTCAGTTCTGCTTTTCATGTCAATAGTACTTTCCTGTACTTAGTTTTGAGATTTAAACATATTTCTCACATCTCCACTTGAATCTTTTAAGGAATTTTTGGCTTCTCTTAAGTTACTTATGTTTGGGTTTTTTTTATCTTGCTGTGAGTGCAGCATAAAAATGTGAGATAAAATAAGAATAAAGGAATAGAATGGAACTGTGGCCTTAGGAATATACTGTTGTGTTCCATAGGATAAGCCTCTAGTAGCATTAAAAACCTTGTAATGATGTAAAAATATATCACATCAATGCAAAAATATTTATTTCCCTCTGATGGAAGATGTGTAACATCTGAGATTTCTGAGTCTGGATTGTTAGCTGAAATGGAGAGGGATTCTCTGCAAAGGCAGCACTCAGTTAGTTAGGGTTGAAAAGTTCACAGAATCATGAAGGTTGGAAGGGACCTCTAAGATCATCAAATCCAACCATCCACCTATCACTACCATGCCAAATACTTCATGTTCAAATACTTCTTCAACGGAAATTTGCCAGTTTGACACAAATGCCTATTTCAAATTGAAATGATGCAAACTTGGAGGCCTTAGCTTCAGCTGACACCCAGCCCTGTGCCCTGGCTAGGCAGAGGAGAGTGGTGTTGCAAGCTTTGAGCTGGAGGGCGCTTCTGAAGGGGCTTGCAGTACTGGGGTCTCAATTGAAATATTATTTAAAGAAAGGCAAATGGGTATAGTCTTTTCCCAGAAGAAAGGAATTGCCTAAAATAGTACAGGATTAAATGGGATAATATCTTGATTGGAAGTCTATTTCTCCTGGCTGCTCTTCTGTTGGGATGGCTGGTGTTGGGTTGGGGCGGCTAGTGTTGGGTTGGGATGGCTAGTGTTGGGTTGGCATGGCTGGTGTTGGGTTGGGATGGCTGGTGTTGGGTTGGCATGGCTGCTGGGTTGGGATGGCTGCTGGGTTGGGATGGCTGCTGTTGGGTTGGGATGGCTAGTGTTGGGTTGGCATGGCTGGTGTTGGGTTGGGATGGCTGGTGTTGGGTTGGCATGGCTGCTGGGTTGGGATGGCTGCTGGGTTGGGATGGCTGCTGTTGGGTTGGGATGGCTAGTGTTGGGTTGGCATGGCTGGTGTTGGGTTGGGATGGCTGGTGTTGGGTTGGCATGGCTGCTGGGTTGGGATGGCTGCTGGGTTGGGATGGCTGCTGTTGGGTTGGGATGGCTAGTGTTGGGTTGGCATGGCTGGTGTTGGGTTGGGATGGCTGGTGTTGGGTTGGCATGGCTGCTGGGTTGGGATGGCTGCTGGGTTGGGATGGCTGCTGTTGGGTTGGGATGGCTAGTGTTGGGTTGGCATGGCTGGTGTTGGGTTGGGATGGCTGGTGTTGGGTTGGCATGGCTGCTGGGTTGGGATGGCTGCTGGGTTGGGATGGCTGCTGTTGGGTTGGGATGGCTAGTGTTGGGTTGGCATGGCTGGTGTTGGGTTGGGATGGCTGGTGTTGGGTTGGCATGGCTGCTGGGTTGGGATGGCTGCTGGGTTGGGATGGCTGCTGTTGGGTTGGGATGGCTAGTGTTGGGTTGGCATGGCTGGTGTTGGGTTGGGATGGCTGGTGTTGGGTTGGCATGGCTGCTGGGTTGGGATGGCTGCTGGGTTGGGATGGCTGCTGTTGGGTTGGGATGGCTAGTGTTGGGTTGGCATGGCTGGTGTTGGGTTGGGATGGCTGGTGTTGGGTTGGCATGGCTGCTGGGTTGGGATGGCTGCTGGGTTGGGATGGCTGCTGTTGGGTTGGGATGGCTAGTGTTGGGTTGGCATGGCTGGTGTTGGGTTGGGATGGCTGGTGTTGGGTTGGCATGGCTGCTGGGTTGGGATGGCTGCTGGGTTGGGATGGCTGCTGTTGGGTTGGGATGGCTAGTGTTGGGTTGGCATGGCTGGTGTTGGGTTGGGATGGCTGGTGTTGGGTTGGCATGGCTGCTGGGTTGGGATGGCTGCTGGGTTGGGATGGCTGCTGTTGGGTTGGGATGGCTAGTGTTGGGTTGGCATGGCTGGTGTTGGGTTGGGATGGCTGGTGTTGGGTTCGGACAGCTGCTTGGTTGGCATGGCTGGTGTTGGGTTGGGATAGTTGGTGTTGGGTTGGGACGGCTGCTTGGTTGGCATGGCTGGTGTTGGGTTGGGATAGCTGCTGGGATGGGATGCCTCCTCTTGTGGGATGGCTGCTGGGTTGTGAGGTCACAGTACATTTCTCTGTTATTCCTCGTAACTTCCAAGACTGAGGCTGAGGCTACCCCATGACCCTCCAATTGACACTTTGTCTGCTCAGGCTTTAGATGGCAGTGGTGTTTCTACAGGCTCTTGTGGCTGTGGCACTGCCTTAAAGGGGTGGACCAGAAGCAAGTCCCATAGGAGACAGTAACTAAGCAAGAGGAGCTAACCCCTTGTTCTGTGAGATAAGGACACTCAAGGGTTGGAGCTAGGCCACTCACTAAAAGAGGAACAGACACTCTCTGTTACCTCCTCTGCCCCCCAGGGAATAGGAAGGGAATAAGGGAGAGAGACTTGGGGGGTGGAAAAGAAAACTAATGGAAGGAATAACAATATAATGAACTATATGTACGAAACCAATCTAAAACCCAACTCCTCTGATGGCAACCATGTCACCCTCACCACTGCTGCTGTGGCAGAAGTCCAGAGTGGATTTGGCAAGCAGACTGGAACCAGATTCAGGGGCTGGGTCCTGGGACTGGATTCAGGAACTCATGGATTGGGCTGGAAGGCAGAACAGAGAGAGTCCTCCTGAGATGCTGGCCATTGAAGAAGAGCCCGAGAGAGCCTGACCCTCCTGATCCCTCAGCTTTCTCCTGAATATGATGTCTGTGGAATGGAATCCCTAGGTGGTCAGTTTAGGGTCACCTGAAGTGTCTGCTCCTCCCTTTTACCCTGTACCCCCCAAGGGGGACACTGTGCATTTAGCAGTGACCTTGGTCTGCAGAGCAAGCCTTGCTACTGACTCTGAACATTAGGGCTTCTCACTACCTGTGCTAACATGCTGTGAAATGCAGAAAGTGAAGTTACTGAGAAGAGACTGAGCTGAAAAGTCAGATCTCTGAACAGAATGAGTTCTGTTCTAACCCAAGCAGGACAGAAAGGAAGCATGCTTCAATTCAGCTGGAGCCTGGTGTTTTTTTGGACTAAGATGTCTGGCACCACAAAACAAATTAGTAAGCAGAGACCTGAAGACTATTAAGTTTATTTTAAGGATGTGTTGCCAAAGATGTAATAAATTCACTTACTGCTGGAGGCCATGCATACATGAAGCCTTACTAATCCAGGTGGTGGTGGTTTCCTTCAGAGGGAGGTGCAGGGTGTGGATCCTGAGGAAGAAAAGGTATTCTGCTCTAGGTAAGCTAGGCATCGTTTGATGAGAGACACAGCAGCCTCAGTGGTGTGGTTGGGTTTGATCTGTTTAAATGGGTTTTCTCATGCAAAGTTAGTTTGTGACTGCACAGAGTGCTGATTAGTTTAAGGACAATATGGGAATAACTTCATAATAAAGGAATAATTCTTCTAAACCAAATAGATTTTTTGTTGCTAGTTTGGGACTAGTCATATCTTCAAGTTTTCTCAGGACTCTGCTTTCTGCACAGATGAAAATCCTGTCACTGGACTTCAGTTAGCCATCTGGGCTGATGGGTTGGCCACTCTCCCATTCTATTCAAAGGAGTGGGCCAAACCTTTCCAGAGGGTAATCCATGCAGATGGACCTGCAGCTCCTGAAGATGCAGTTCTTGTCATTTGTTGTGCCTAGACAGCTAGCTGAAATGAAACATATGTCTTTGACATGGTACAGTTAGATGATGTGAATCCTACCCTTAAGTGGATGCTCTCTTGTGTTCACCTTTTGTGGAGCACAAGCCAGTTGATTGTGTTTGATTATGTTATGTTTGATTTGTACCAGGGGAGGTTTAGATTGGATGTCAGGAGGAATTTCTTCACTGAAAGAGTTAAGTCTTGTCCCAGGCTGCCCAGGGAGGTGCTGGAGTCACCATCCCTGGAGGGGTTTAAGAAACATTTAGATGTGGCACTTAGGGGCATAGTTTAGTGGCAGGAGGGTGATAGGTAGATGGTTGGACTTGATGAGCTTAGAGGTCTCTTCCAACCTTCATGATGGTGTGATTGTGCTCCTGTGCAGTGTGACATGAACAAAACCATACTGTGTTTTGCCAGTGGTGGCTATTCACAAGAACTACTGACTGCTGTCATCCAGCATGACTGGGACAGCTGAGAGCTGGCCAGAGAAAAACCTTACAAAGTTCAACCAGGGCAAGTGCAGGGTAATGCACCTGGGGAGGAATAACCCCATGGGGCAGGACAGGTTAGATGCTGATCAGCTGGAAAGCAGCTCAGTGGAACAAGCCCTGGCTGTCTGGGTGCACAGCAGGAGGACCATGAGGCAGCAATGTGCCCTTGGGGCCAAGAAGGCCAATGGCATCCTGGGCTGCAGCAAGAAGAGTGTGGTCAGCAGGGCCAGGGAGCTTCTCCTCCCTCTCTCCTCTGCCCTGGGGAGGCCACAGCTGGAGTATTGGGTCCAGTTCTGGTCTCTCCTGTTTGAGAAGGACAGGGAATTTCTGGAGAGAGTCCAGAGAAGGGCTACTAAAATGCTGAGGGGACTTGAACAGCTCTGTGCTGGAGAGAGACTGAGAGAGCTGGGGCTGGTTAGCCTGGAGAAGAAAAGACACCTTGAATCCTATTCTGTCTCTGTTCTCTACCAATAAATACTGACCAGTTGCTGAGTCTCTGAGTGGAGCAGTAAGAAATGTTCTTGTGCTCTGAAAATGTGGTGAAGTTAAATATGCCTAAAAGACTGAAGGCAGGCTGTGGAAAAAGATAATTCAACATTTATTCTCTCCTAATATTTCAAGTAAATAGACTGTCTTTCTGTGAACAGCTTTGATTTTGATGGATTGGTACTGGGAAGGGGGAGAAGAAGACAACTCTTTTTTGCCCAGTTGTACTTTATTCAGTCCTGCTGAGAACTTTTTGAGTAGCTCAATGTCTTTCTTTTCTGTTACAAACAAGTATTCAGCATATGGGGATGAGCCTAAGCCTTTCAATCAGTGGCACTTCAGTAGCAGCCTGAATCCATTACAGTATTGGAACTAGAGCAGTGGGAAGCATTCAGCTCCTGCAGAGCTTGTCCCTTGCTTACAGCATGGAATCCCAAACTAGCAAACTGGTTTCCCTTGAAACGAGTTACAAAGCTAACCACTTCATAGCTCTAAAGGTTTTCAAACACACACACAGTCCTCCAGCATCTTTTTGTGATGATTCAGACTGGGTTTCTCTTGATCTGCCTTGTTCTTTGCTCTGAAGGCTTGGTGCAGCCAGTAGACTGAAGGTCTCCTGCGCTTGGTAAGCTCATTCGCAGTGACCTGATTTCAAATGAAGTGAATTGGGAGCTATGACATGCAGTGGCTGAAGAGTCAGTGCATGTTTGCTTCCCCTGATTCTGTACATGAAAATCTGGTTCATCTCCTGCTGAAGAACCAGGTATAGACTTGATTTGAGGATTCCTTAACTGAACCCAGCCTGAACCTCCAGACTTGTGCTGGGAGACATCTTTAGCTGATTGTACTGGGATCAACATTTAATATGCACTAGCTAGCCCTTATGTTCATGTCTCTTCTCTCACTTCCCCTTCCCTTTTGGTCACAAAGCAACCACACAGTATTCTTCAGCTATTTTTTTCTACTACATGACTTCAAGCATTTCCTTAGCCTTAGACCTGGCAGGTGCAACTATTCTAAATTTTTCCTCGGGGGCAGATGTTACAGAAACTACTGAAAGATGGAAACTGTCTGCAGTTCACTGGATACCAGCGATTAGACTCCCTAATGCTGGCAAATGTGTCTGTTTTCTCAAGACAAGTCAGAGAAAGCATTGTTTTAAGTCCCTAATCATTAGGGGCTACTTTAGGGGCTTGCTTCTGGGTTGTTCTGCAACTAGATTGAGTTCCAGTGGCAGGTAGAGTGCAGAAGGTGCAAGGTATTGGAGTGATTGGAGTCCATTGTAGCCCATTTGAAAAGAGCTTATGAATGTGAAGCATTTGAATGGGATTCTGATGGAATCAAATGATTTTCTGCATTGATGAAGTAAATTCAGAGTATTCTAATAGCATATTTTGGGTGCTGGGTTTACTTCTGTGTTTGCCTCTCTGCAAATAGTTTTGGCAAAGGCTCCCCAGGGAGGTGGAGGAATCACCATCCCTGGAGGCATTTAAGAGTATGTTCATACAGATGTTCAACTTAGGGCCATGGTTTAGTGGTATGGTAGTGATAGGTACATGGTTGGAATTGATGAGCTTAGAGGTCTCTTCCAACCTTAATGATTCTGTGATCCTGTATGTTGTTCTCTATGAAATTAAGGCAGTTTTAGAGGATTTGCCTTTTCTGGTGATTGTACCAGAGGTAATAGCATATGATCATAGAATAGTTTGGGTTGGAAGGGTTCTTTAGAGGTCATCCAGTCCAGTGATGTCTGTCCTAATGTGCTGAATAAAGAACACTTAGTGTTTTTTACCTCTTACCTCTTCTATAGATAAGTTTTTTTGATAGTTTATCAGACCAAATATTTACTTCAGACATTTGCCTTTTTTAACCCAGACCCTAGAATATCCTGGAGCTGGGAGGCAGTATGGCAAAGCAAACTTGCTGAAACTGTGTCTTGAGCTGAACGTAGAATCTCTTCTCTGTATTTATTCTGACTAGCAGAATCACATAAGATTGTATGTTCCTCCTCTACTTTGGAAATAACCATTGTGGTTGGGAAAGGCCTCTGAGATCATTGAGTCCAACCATCCCATGCTCACCACTAAACCATGGCTGCAGAACCACATCTGCATATTGTTTGAACCCTTCCATGAATAATGACTAGCAAACAGTGTGGATCTGTTGTGCTGCTGCTACAGTGGAGACCTTGGAAAGGATCCCTGGGGGAGCCTTTCCCCCAGGAAAAGCTGGGGGAGCTGCAGTTGTGCCTGTGTCAAAAGAACTGCAAGGGCATTTTTTGGTCTGTTCCAAATTGACTCTCCAAAGGCATCTCAGCAGCTTACTTAGATGGGGCTTTCATCATATCCTGGAGATAAGCCATTGCAAAATAATTGGAGAGGATTCTAATAAGAATTTCTCTCTCTCTAAATCTTCCTGGGGGACACAGGCACTCCTCCTTCACCCAACAGTTGGATGCAGGTAAGCTTGGGAGAACATCAGCATAGCTATAATCTGTGGCTTGCATTAGGGCTGCTTGATTTTGTTGAAGCCATTTCCTAGGAAGGTGTGAAAGCTGTTCCTAAAATCATAGAGTGCTGATGCATAAACTCTAAGCCATTAAGAGCAGAAACTATTAGACTCAGTGAACAAAGTTCACTAAGAAACTATTAGACTTAGTGAACTGAGTTTTAGAAGCAGGCTATGTGAGTAGATGCAGTCTAAAAGATGCTAGAGATCATCTCCAGTCTCTCAGGATGCTAAGGGTCTACAAGTGCTGCTGGCAGTCTGACCAGATCAAGGAAGTTTGATTAATACTTGGTTTAATTTGATTCATTCTTGTTCTGTTTCCCTTGAAAACGAAGAAGATTAGCATAGGCTGGAATGAATGTGACTGATTTGTATGCATCTCAGAGCAAACTGATTCCTGTGTGTCTGTGATGTATCCTGGTTGAGTTCTTGACTTGTTTTTTCTTAGTTTTAAATCTTGAACACCTTTGGACTGTAATGCCCAGCTCAGCTACACCTCTTACCCAGGACACAGTTGCCATTAAGCTCAAAAGAGAATGCAGTATTTAACAAAAAAGAGAAATGAATAAAGAGATGTTGATAATTTTGTTTTGATAATTTTGTTTTGCAGGAGGCAATAAGCTGAAGAATCAACATTTTCGCCTCAGCTGGGCATGGATCTCCTTGGAAAAGGAGTATTATTTGGTAAATGAAGACTCCAAATACCTTGATGTGGTTCTCAAACGGAGAGGTTACCTGGGAGAAACCTCTTTTATAAGTGAGTTCCAGCTTCACCTTACTAATTGCTTCCAAAACATCACTGGCCAGCTTATTGCTAACATGGTTCAGTACAGCTCTATCCTTTCACTGGTGTTCATCCTAAGCAAGCCAGGTTCAAAGGAGCAGGCTTATTTGTTATACCAAGTAACCTCTGTTATGCTAAGTAGATTAGGATATTATTTCTTTAGTTTTATGATGAAATTGTCACTTTTTTTCAGGGAGGAAGGGACTTGTGCAATCTTCTTTCAGTGGTTGGCTTGATAGCACTGTTTGATTTGTGGTGTTTATTTGTATTTCTTTGTTTCACAGAATACACTTCCTCTCCAGATTGTATTTTTCTTGTCATGAGAAAATACAGTTGGAGCAATTGGAAAGGCAACCAGAAGCACAGATCTTTTCCCAGCCAAGCTATTATGAGCTGCTCCAATTAGCAGCTAGGAACATCAGGCTCCTTTCCTTCAGCCCATGTTGGCAGTAAGCAGAGGCTGATAGGGGAGGTGTTGAAAGCTGTTTGTAGTGTCTGGGGAGTGAAAAGCGGGGAAAAAAGAGAGTCTTATCTCATTCTGCAACCTCGCACCTGCCTCTAACTTCTGGGTCTCTTCCCATCCTCTTCCTAGTGATACATTTGGACCAGAGAGCATGATCCTTGTACAGTTTCCTGGCAAAACCCCTGGTGACCTTAGCAAGCACTCAGTGTGAGGCTGATTTTGCAGAGCTATGTAAGCATTTAGCTGGCATGCTGAGAAATCAGGTTTCTTTTTCAGTCTCTGTTTTAATAAGAATCTGGGTTTCAGATATTGAGGTGAAGTTAGAACACCTATTTTGGCAGAAGATTGAAGGGATCTAGGCACTGAGTAACAGGATCTAACTGAAAAAGGTCTGTTTTGAACAGTGAATTGACTTTGATAATCCATTGCTTTTCAAGAAAATCAAAGAAAAAAAGATTAATGAAATACCAGGTTAAGGATATGTGGTTTAAATTAATTACCCAGGCTGATGAACAGATACTGATTGGACTTCTGATCCTTCAAATAGAGTGGTTACCAAATATTCTAACTATGGATATGATAGCCTTTTATGATGGCATAACTAGGTGGATAGATGAGGGGAAGGCAGTGGATGTGTTTTTTTCTTGACTTTAGCAAAGCTTTCCATACTGTCTCCCATGGTATCCTCATAGCCAAACTTGAGAAGTGTGGATTGGGAGACTGTG
>VWZO01021276.1:34197-94912 GCA_013396975.1 Bucco capensis
CCTGAAAGGAGTGGAGCATGTGCCCTAGGAGGACAGGCTGAGAGAGCTGGGTCTCTTCAGCCTGGACAAGAGGAGACTGAGAGGAGACCTCAGGAATGCTTAGAAATATGTGAAGGGTGAGTGTCAGGAGGAGAGAGCCAGGCTCTGCTCCATGGCATCCAATGGTAGGACAAGAGGGAATGGGAGCAAGCTGGACCACAGCAGGTTTAGTATTAACCTGAGGAGGAACTTGTTTGCAGTTCAGGTGCCAGAGCACTGGCCCAGGCTGCCCAGGAGGCTGTGGAGTCTCCTTGTCTGGAGCCATTGCAGAGCTGCCTGGACACATTGCTGTGTGAGCTGGTCTAGGTGATCCTGCTCTGGCAGAGTGGTTGCACTAGATGATCTTTCTAGGGCCTTTCCAACCCCTGGCATTCTCTGTGATTCTGTGTGTGGATTCAAGTTCAGTTTCTGACTTGAGCTGACTCAAAATCCAGCAAGAGCAGCCTGAAGAGCTTGTCTCTGATGACCTTTTCATGCAAAATGGGATTAGAAAGTCAGAAAGCACATCAAAGAGATTGGCTAGGATGCTTCCTGCCCTTTCCTGGTCCATGGGCAGTGCCCATAGGGGCTGGAGGGTTATAGGCTATAGAAAATACTGGCTATGACTTAGGAGGAGGAAGAAAGAAAGGCAATGTTTGCAGGGAAAAGTGAGATGTTTTAATAGATTAAACAATGCAGTTGGAAGAAAAAGGCAGAGCAGGGAGAAGTTAGAAGTTTTCTCTGAACACCTGACAAAGACCTTCTAGGACTGGAGTGGTACTGTGGGATCCAAACAGAGGCCAACTGCATGAGCTGCAGATGATTCTGAAGGATTGTGTGATTCCCATGAGGGCCTGTCAGTTAGCCTGCACTGGGAGGGAAATACCATGGAAAAGCCATTGCAAAGCAGCCTGGATCCAAGACTGTAAGGGCTGTGCTGTCTCAGTGGGCTGGGCTGGGCTGGATTTCATCCCATGGCTCTACAGATTCCACTTGGCTTCAGTTTGATGTTTGTCATTAAACAAATAAGAAGAAATAAGAGTAGCATCATTGAAAAAACAAATGCTTGTTGGAGTGGGAATGGCCCCAGTGGATCTTTCCTGCTTAATCTGTGTGGTTTACCTTTTTATTTCTTTGTCTTTCCCTTAGCTTTCCCCTTCAAGGCTGAACTTCCCAGGTGTGTGGTTTGTTTTTTTCTAAAAGAAATAAGTATATTGAAGAGTTTCAGGCAAGATGCTATTGAGCTGGTCTGGAGCAGAAGAGAATAAAACATATTAAAAGGATGGGGGGGGAAAAATCTCTTTGCCTTTCTGGGCATCCACAGTTAATTCCAGAGAAATGGAACTTTGAGTGTTACCTCAGAGAAATGAGAGATTTCCTAGTTGGATTCTGTCTGATTCTGTCCATGCTGCCTTTCATAATGCTAAGTGATCTGCTTCCACCTGTGTGATCCAGAGGAGCAGGCTTGGCTACAACACGAGCAGCTTGGGAGAAGTGAATTGCCCTAGAGCTTCATTTTTAAGGCTGGCCTCATGAGAGAAAAATGCCAAGTGCTGTTTTTAACGCCTGGAATTGCTGATTTTGGCAGGTATTAGCACCAGAGATGGTACTGCCAAGAAAGACAGAGACTTCAGAGGCAAAGGGCAGAAGCAGGTGCAGTTTAATCCTGGCCAGACCTTAGCTACGTGGAGAGTCCGCATTCTGGGGGACGGTGAACACGAGCGCTCCGAGTCCTTCCAGATTGTGCTTTCTGAGCCTGTCATGGCAGTGCTGGAATTTCCTGCTGTATCCACGGTGGAAATTATTGACCCAGGAGATGGTAAGAACCTTTTCCTTTTCAGAACAGTCCTGTGAATACCTGCATAGAGCAGAAGATCAACTGGAGGCCAAAGCTTAGGAGTAAGAGTGGATAGTAAAGCTCCCCTCTCCTCAGAGGCTTGTGCTTTGGGGAGCTGTTTGTTCTCCATCACTTCAAGTGATTCATGGATATGGAAATAAGGCAGCAGGCATTTTGCCTATGAGATACTATATATATTTTGTTTAGCTTTATTTTCATGTTAGGTCTAATCAGGATTTGGTTCAATGTTTGTCTGTGCAGGTGGCTGGAGGCAGGCTTGATTTCCTCTGCTGTGAGAACTCATATGGGAGAGGATGATAGAGGAAAGTCTAGGCTGGTTGGTCCCAACAAGTTTGGGTGCTGCAGCTGCTTAGTTCCATCACTTAGTTAATATCAAGCTGAAACAAATTGGGAGGTATTCCCTTTTATTTTTCTTGAAAACCAAAAGGTAGTGATTTTGTGTTCTTCACCCTGAATTACCAAGCTGAGAAGTTCAGTAGCAATGAGGTTCACTAGAGTAAGTACAGCAGAAGCCATGTCAACAACAAATGAACTTATACTGAACTGTAAATGAGGAAAGAAGGTGATTAAAGCCAAAAATATGTCGAATGTACTCTGATTGCTTTGCTTTTCATCTCTATCCAGACATTTGAACCCATGGGCCAGAGTCACACCAAACTGTGTCCTTAAGGAATTTCCAAGTGTTGGATGACTGTTACAACTTGTTTTATCTAGTAAAAATTTGAAAAGCTCTGGGAAAACCCATAGTCAGAGCCTTCTTAGTTGCTAGTTACCAATGCAACTTAAACAAGAGATTCTGGGACATCAATATTTTTAGTCCCTGAGAAAAATAGTTCTGAACTTGAGAAGCAGGATGTCTGAGACACAGAAATGACTCGAAAATTTGTTCAATCTCTCCATCTTTTCTGTCATCAGTGAGAAAGCACAACTCCAGGTTCCTCCCCACGAGGATGGTGGAACACTGGCCCAGGTTGCCCAGGGAGGTGGTTGAGTTCCCATCCCTGGAGGCATTGCAGGTGAGGCTTGCCAGGGCTCTGGGCAAGCTGCTCTAGTTGGGGATGTCCCTGGCCACTGCAGGGGGGTTGGACTAGATGAGCTCCAGAGGTCCCTTCCAACCCAAACCATTCTAGGATTCTAGGATTCTATGATCTGAGTCTTCTTCATGCAAATTTTGACAGTCATTTTTTGAAGTCTTCAGAATTTGTAGTAATGAAACATCAAATAAAGTTGCATGGGAGAAAATCAAATGCACAACTGCAAATAAAGGAACTTTGAGGGCAAGAAGTGGGTTTCCTCATCATCTTTTAAAGTGCAGAATATAACACATTCGGAGAAGAACCATCACAAGTTTTATTCTGCTTCCAGTGAAAATGGAAAATTGGTTGATTTGGATAAAATCATCTTAGCACAAAACTAGCAAGCTGGTTTGGAAAGCTGCAGCAGCCCCTTGGTCTGTGGGATATTAGGGAATGTTTTAGCCCAAAAGAGATGGCAGAAGGGTGTGTTTTCTTGTACTAGCTGAGATGGTGAAGATCATTTTACTCTGAGGTTTTCTTGTTCTTCATAAGGTCTGTTAAACTTCTGTGGTGTCATTTTACACCTAGCTGGATAATTAGGAGATAGGCAGGAAACAGAACAAATCAGATTCCTACCTATTTTTCTTTTGGAATGACACAGTTCTTTATTTTGTCGACTTAATTCTAAAAGGAAAAAATCAAAGAAACAAATTGGGAGGGGTTTAGTGTTACCTTTTTTTTTCCTTTAAAACAAAAAGGTAGGGATTTTGTCTTCTTCACTCTGGCTTTCTGACTTGCTGGCATAATGCAAGTGTCTAGATCTTATCAAACCTGAATGGCAGCATTTTTAAGGCAGGGTTTTGACCTTAAGGCCTTCAGTCATGCTAGTAGGTATTTTCCAGTTGGAGAAAGAAAACCTGGAACATGTTTTCCAAGAAGTCACAGGACAACTTTCAGCACATTGTTTGCCAGAGTACTTTGAAATGAGGTGGTTTGCTTTGTGCAGGCAGCACTGGGTTCGCTGTTATACAGTTACCTTCTCTGTGAGTTGCAGTCATCTTAATGACACTGTAAACCTGCCTTATAATGATGTGCATGATCCCCTTTCGTTCTTGAGTTTTGGAGAGAACAAGAACAAAATTGATGCTCAATCCCAGCTAAAGCATAAAACTCAGCAATCTCTTTGTATGAACATAAAATAATGGAGTTTGATCTGGATGAAGGGGTTGAGTGTTCCCTCAGCAAGTTTGCGGATGATCCCAAGCTTGGAGCAGTGGCTGGCACACCAGGAGCTGTGCTGCCATCCAGAGTGACCTGGACAGGCTAGAGACATGGGCAGGGAGAAACTGAGTGAAATTTAACAAGGGTAAATGTAGAGTACTGCATCTGGGAAAGAACAACCCCATGGATCAGTACAGGCTGGGAACTGATGTGTTGGAGAACAGCCCTGGGGAAAAAGCTCTAGGAGTGCTGGTGGCTAGGAGGATGCCCATGAGGCAGCAATGTGCCCTTGTGGCCAAGAGGCCAATGGCATCCTAGGATGCATGAAGAGGAGCGTGGCCAGCAGAGCCAGAGAGGTTCTTCTCCCCTCTCCTGTGCCCTGGGGAGGCCTCCCCTGGAATGCTGTGTCCAGTTGTGGGCCCCTCAGCTCCAGAAGGATAGGGAGCTGCTGGAGAGAGTCCAGCCCAGGGCCAGCAAGATCCTGAAAGGAGTGGAGCATGTGCCCTAGGAGGACAGGCTGAGAGAGCTGGGTCTCTTCAGCCTGGACAAGAGGAGACTGAGAGGAGACCTCAGCAATGCTTAGAAATATGTTAAGGGTGAGTGTCAGGAGGAGAGAGCCAGGCTCTGCTCCATGGCATCCAATGGTAGGACAAGAGGGAATGGGAGCAAGCTGGACCACAGCAGGTTTAGTATTAACACGAGGAGGAACTTGTTTGCAGTTCAGGTGCCAGAGCACTGGCCCAGGCTGCCCAGGAGGCTGTGGAGTCTCCTTGTCTGGAGCCATTGCAGAGCTGCCTGGACACATTGCTGTGTGAGCTGGTCTAGGTGCTCCTGCTCTGGCAGGGGGGTTGCACTAGATGATCTTTCTAGGTCCCTTCCAACCCCTGACATACTGGGATACTGAGTTTAAATTGCATTTTAGTGGGTTTTTTCCCCCCTGAAAAACTACCTTGCATTCTTTGTTTTGATCCATTTCAGGGTGAGATTGCTCTCCAGACTTCTCTAAGTGTGTTGGCTAGATCTCCTTGGAGTAAATCAGGAGTGTAGACCCAGAGGCAACTCAAATCAAATGCCCAAGTCAGAGTCAGATAGCAAGAGCTCAGTCTTGCATCCTCCATGCCAAATGATTTTCTCTTGGTGCAGTGAGTTACAGAATGGCCTTGCAGAACCACTGCCTGGGGTGAGCTGTGCTAGTGCTGCTTATCTAATTAACAGTTAATAATGAAATACTAGAGAAAGAATAAAAGCAATACCTTGTGGGTAAACACTCCAATCACTCTCTTGTGCCATTGACCCCAAACAAATTAGTCACAGTAGAGGCTGCTTAGAAAGGACTTAGGAATCCTGACCTCATGATCTGATTTGCTTCTCTATATGTGAAAGACTAAACTCCACTGCTCTTCCCCTCCAAGCTTCTCTTTACATTTAGGGCCATAAATCTACATAACCAAATGTGTCTGTTCTTTGCAGAATCAACTGTCTTTATTCCTCAGTCCACCTATACTGTTGAAGAAGATGTTGGGGAATTATTTATTCCAGTCAGAAGAAGTGGAGATGTGAGCCAGGAGCTGATGGTTATCTGCTACACACAACAAGGTAACAGAATCTACTCTAGGAAAAAAAGGGCAGAAAAAAGAAAAGAGGCAGAAAAGCAAAAGGAATTCTTCCATCTATTGCATAATAAAATTGTTTGTAACTTATTCAATTACTTTTTCATATAAGTATCTTCAGTCTCAGGGGGTAGAATATAGGAAGGGAGTTAGCTGGTGCTCCTTACAGGGTCTTATTGGTCAGTCTATGCCTCTTGTGATGGATTAGAGTGTGCAAAATGAGTTTGAGGAGCCATGGGCTTGCCTTGCATCAGAGTAGTTTGTCCAGGGAGCTCAGAGAGGTGGCATGCTCAGAGGTTTCAGTCCATCTGAGCACCTAAAAGGAAAATAGAAATGAAGAGATGAGAATAAAATCCAGCCTCTGGAAGGGGATCCTTACAACCATGAGCTGTGTGGTGACTGTTTGCCTTTTCTGCCACAGGAACAGCATCTGGCACTGCCCCAACCTCTGTGCTCTCTTACTCTGACTACATATCCAGGCCTGAGGATCACAACAGCATCCTGCGCTTTGACAAGGAGGAGCGGGAGAAGATGTGTCGCATTCTCATCATAGATGACTCCTTGTATGAGGAGACTGAGACCTTTCATGTGCTGCTCAGCATGCCAATGGGTGGAAGAATAGGTGCAGAGTTCCCACGAGCTCAGATCACCATTGTACCTGACAAGGATGATGGTAAGAGATCTATGTGATAAGGTGATAGCCAGATCAGCATCACACTCAAATCAGCATGTAGAAATCCTGCAGCTTCAAACACCTGCTGCTTCCATGTGGAGATATGAGATATGTCAAGAAGAGTGTGGCCAGCAAGTCCAGGGAGGATCTCTTTCCCCTCTCCTCTGCCCTGGGGAGGCCACAGCTGGAGTATTGGGTCAAGTTCTGATCTCCCCTGTTTAAGAAGGACAGGGAGCCTCTAGAGAGTGACAGAAGGGCTACTGAAATGCTGAGGGGACTTGAACACCTCTGTGCTGCGGAGAGGCTGAGAGAGCTGGGGCTGCTTAGCCTGGAGAAGAGCAGCCTGAGGGGAGATCTGAGCAATGCTTAGCAATCCTTACAGGGTGGGGGTCAGGAGGCTGGGGCCAGGCTTTGTTCTGTGGTCCCCAGGGACAGGACTAGAGCCAATGAGCACAAACTAGCAGCCAGCAAGTTCCATCTGAACAGGAGGAGGAACTTCTTTCCTTTGAGGGTCCTTTCCAACCCCTAACATTCTGTGAATCTGTAGTCAAACGTTTTCTCTGCCAGGCTGCTGGTTGGAACACTTTATTACTCACTGTTTTGTGTTGTGGGCAAATTTGGGTTTCTAATCACCTTTGGAACCCAGAAGAGAAGAGGTGTGATGAATGCAGAGCTGGAAGTTTGCAGCTAAGAGGAAAATACTTACAGTGATTTTGGTTGCTTCAAGTTTTCTGTCAGTGGCTGTGTGATTCTCCTTCCATGCTGCTGTATTTCCTGTTGCCAGGAGAGCACACAGCCTTACAGCTGACAAACAGTCATCTTGCCTCCACGGAATTGTTGAAGCCTCATGCAGATATTTCCACATCAGGGCTGGGAAAGCAAAGGCTCAGGTTTATGTCAGCAGTTTGCTTACCATTTTCTTTAGAGCAGCTCAAGGGAATCGTCACTGGTATCAACATGATAGAGGAGAGCACTCTCAGGGAGTGTTTATGGCTGAGTAAAGTGGAGGATGGTATAGGAAAGTAAAAAGTCAATGACAGAGGTCAGACAGAACAGATTAATTCGTTAGTCTGTCGCAGTGCATCTCGAGTGGAGATGTCTTTAAAACAGTTACTGTTACTCCTCCTACAGTTAATTAAACTTTGGAAATGCTTAGGCCATGTGCTAGAACTATCATTCCCATACCACTAAACCATGGCTCAAAGTAGAACATTTAGATGTTTCTTAAACCCCTGCAGGGATGGTGACTCCAGCACCTCCCTGGGCAGCCTGGGACAAGACTTAACAACCCTTGCAGGGAAGAAATCCCTCCTGACATCCAAGCTAAACCTCCCCTGCTGCAACTTGAGGTCATTTCCTCTTGTCCTGTGCTTTGTCTTGTCTCCCAATAGGCATACAGTAACAACTGGGGATGTACTGAGCCAAATTTCCAGCTCATGATAATGAAGTATTCTATTCCTAACTCAGTTTGTCAGAAGGACATCCTTATCTCACAAGGCTTTCTGGAATCTCCTTGTCTCCACAGAGAGGCAATCAAATGTGTCTTTTTTTCTTTGCAGCACTAAGTGTGTCTTAACCTTACCCTGAGGGTGGGGGTCAGGAGGCTGGGGCCAGGCTTTGTTCTGTGGTGCCCAGGGACAGGACTAGAGGCAATGAGCACAAACTGGCACCCAGCAAGTTCCAGCTGAACAGGAGGAGGAACTTCTTTCCTTTGGGGTTCATGGAGCACTGGCCCAGGCTGCCCAGGGAGGTGCTGGAGTCTCCATCTCTGGAGATATTCCCAACCCAACTGGACACATCCTGTGCAAGCTGCTCTAGGTTCTCCTGCTCTGGCAGGGGGGTTGGACTAGACGATCTCCAGAGGCCCCTTCCAAGCCCTCACAGTCTGTTATTCTGTGAGTGGCTGCTTGGTTGATTAGGTAATGAATATCTGCTGGTCCATTTGGCCAGCTGGATTTGTAGGCTGAGCACTGCAGGCAGAGCATGCCTAGTGGAGTCCTGAGCTGGTCAAGCATCCTTCACCATTTTCTGGAGATGACTAACATTAACTAGTTCTTTTTTCCCTCCCTACATCCATCTTTTACTCCTTTCTGCCTTTTTTATCTTTCTAGTGCCCGTGGGGCTGATGCCTCCAGCCCTTCAGTGTAGCTTTGAACTTCTTTTGTCCTCTCATCAGGTAAAAGCTCCATGTGCCCCCTCCCCTTTCCCTCAGCCTGTGGCTGGTGGCCAGACTGGCTACCAACCAAGGGGAAAAGTGGAAGACAGCCAATTTATGACACATGTTGTACTCCTAGTTTCCTTTACTTTTCATTTCTTATTATCAGCAGTGAAAAATGTTCCATTTCTGATGATAGCCTTAAAGCTTTTGGAAAGTCCCTCTTTGCTGTCCATCCCAGAGATAAATGAATTTGTACCTTCCAGTAGGACATTCTACAGAGGCAAGCAAGTGCATTGATGGTGTGCTTAGCTAGCACTAGCAGTTGCTGACAGGTTATTATATCTGTGTGTCTGCAGATACTCACACATTAGATATAGATGAACTGCAGATGTATGAATTTCCTCTTCACTTAGCTGCTTAGGAGTCCAAGCTTTTGATCTAGCTTCATTTGATAGGTAAGGAGGAGAGAGCATGACCTCCAGACAGTGCTTTGTCATTGCTGTTTCAGAGGACCCCTTGATGATAGAGGGCTCAGCTAGTGGAGCAGCACATCTCCAAACCTTCATTACTGCAGGTTCTTAAGTGGCTAGCTTACCTGTGCACTATTACAGTTTATCTGAATTAGAGGAATATTTCCTATATTTCATTCTTCTAGGAGAGTGTTGAAATAGAAAGAAAAGCTTTTGAGTTCTGTTCTCAAAGCACAAGGGAGTGAAATCAAGTGACTGTAGGAAAGGAATACTTTTTGTTCAATCTAGAACATCATTTAATTGGACTCATTCTTACATGTGCTGATGTTGTTGTCTTCCAGACCCTAATGGATCATTTGTTTTATGACAGTTCACTCAGGAGTACCTGGAACATCTTTCTTTCTCCTGTCTTTCTGTCTCCTGTTGTCAAGGGTTAGGGCTGGGCCAAGCACCAACCCAGGGACAGATATTCTCTATCATCCCCTTTGCCCCCACTCCAGGAAGGAAAAGGAGAAATTAACAGAGAGAGAGAGAGACACTTGGGAATTAGAAATGAAACTTAAACTACTTTAATGAAAATAAGAATAAAATGAAGTATATATACACACACACAAAACCAGTATCAGAACCAAGCCTCCTTGCTGGTAGCTATGTCACCACTGATGCTGTAGCAGGAGGACTCAGCAGCAGACAGGACTCAGGCTCAGGAGCTGGATCCTGGAACTCAGGAACTCTTGGATTGAGCTGGAAGGCAGAACAGGTAGAGAGAGTCCTGGAGGAACAGAGCTGGGCTGCTGAGCTTCACAGGGCTCAGGGAGTTCAGTCTTCCAGGATTGAAGGCAGAACAGAGTCCTGAGAAACAGAGTTACACTTCTGATCTCCACAGGACTCAGGTGCTCAGCCTTCTAGGCCAGGTGGAAACCCAGACCTCTCCTTATATATACACACACACTAGTTGTTAATTAGCTGCTAATTAGCTGAATTCAACACCTGTTTGCTGGGGTCTTAGGCCTCATGCAAGAGACCCCAAGGCCCATGCTCAATATCACAGCCTCAAGAACTGAATATGACCTTTGTGGCAGGGAATAGCTTGCTTGGACTCAGACTAGGACACCTGTCACATACTGTATTTTTTAAGGTCATTGTACTGCATGTCTTGTATTTATTAGAGACTGTATGAAATCCTCACAAGCCATTCTAAAGTGAATTTAGTGACCTAGTGATTGCTTTGGGTGTTTAAGATTTGGATGATCAAGCTGTGTGGGACATCTTGGTTCATTTAGTAGTTTTTCTAAGGTTTGTTCGGATCATCTTTCTTCCTCTGAAGCTCCTTATGCTGAGACTTTGCCATTTTGCTCTCCAGTCTTTGCAGCTCCAGAAGATACTGAGCAGAGTAATCAATGTACCCCACTGGGAGCTAATGATTCTGCTCTTGAATGTGTAAATTCTCAAAGGATTAACTCAGTTATTATCTCAGATAATAACTGTCAGGCAACTCTTTGCTCTTCCCTCCCACAGACAAGGAAGTGAGTAGAAACAGCATGGCTTCACCAAGAGCAAATCATGCCTCACTCCTCTAATAGCCTTCTGTGATGGAGTGGCTGCTTCTGTGGACAAAGAAAGAGCTGCAGACATCATCTGCCTCAAGGCCTTTGATGCAGTCCTCCTCAACATTCTTGCCTCTCAGTTGGAGAGGTACAAGATTGAGGGATGGACCATTAGATGGATAAAGAGTTGGCTCGAAGTGCAGCTGGAGATCAGTGCCAAGTGGTGTCCCTCAGGGCTCTGTACTGGGGCCTGCACTGTTTAATATTTGTATAAAGGCTCTGGACAGCAGCATTGAGTGCACCAGCAGCAAGTGTGCAGATGACACCAAGCTATGGGGTGCTAGGGATAAGTTGGAGGGGCAGGATGTCATCCAGAAGGAACTGGACAAGCTGGAGAGGTGGGCCCAGGGGAACCTCTTCAACAAGACCAAGTACAGGGTCCTGCACCTGGGTTGGAACAATCCCCACTATCAATCCAGGCTGGAGATGAGATGATGGAGAGCAGCCCTGCAGAAAAGGCCTTGGGGTGCTGGTGGCTGAGAAGCTGNACCCAAACCATTCTAGGATTCTATTCTATGATTCTATGTTTCAATGTCCAAACAGAAACTAATGAGTGATGTTCCTCAAGGTTCCATCCTGGGACTAATACTACTGAATGTCACCATCAATGACACAGACACTGGGATTGAGTGCACCCTCAGCAAGTTTGTAGATGACACCAAGCTGAGTGGTACAGTTGATAGGCTTGAGGGACAGGATGCCATCCAGAGGGACCTTGTCAGGCTTGAGGAGTGCCCTATATAACCCTCATGAAGTTCAACAAGGCCAAGTGCAAGGTCCTGCACTTCAGTTGGCACAATCCTCAATATCAGTACAGACTGGGGGAGGAGAGTTACAAAAATGATCAAAGTCTGGAACACCTCTTTAATGAAGAAAAGCTGAGATCTGGGGTCGTTCAGCTTGGAGAAGAAAAGGCTCCAGCAGGACATTATGGCAGCCTCTCAATCCGTAAAGGAGGCTCATAAGAAAGGCTGAGAAAGACTTTTAACCAGCTCCTGCAGTGGCAGGACAAGGGACAAGGGATTTAAACTGGGAAAGAGTAGATTTAGATGGGACACAAGGAAGAAATCTTTTAGGATGAAGTGAAACACTGGAAGAGGTTGCCCAGAGAAGTTGTGGATGCCTCATCATTGGTTGTGTTGGAGGTCAGGTTGCATGGGGCTTTGTGTAACCTGATGCCCTGTCCATGAAAGGAGAGGTGGACTGGATGATCTCCAAAGGTCTATTCTGACCTAAATCATTCTGTGATTCTATCAAAATGAGTCTCAGAAAATGCACAATTTGGATTTCTTTTGATCTTCAGAATATCCTCTTCCTGAAAGGCTTTCAGTGATAAGGACCTCACCCATTTCCAGTAGGCATTTACTTCTGTGAAGGTCCAGGGTTTCTGTCCCTGCTATCGAGTCTCCACAATTTCCTCACCCTCTTCCTGCTCTAGGTTCTCCTGCTCTTGCAGGGAGCTTGGACTAGATGATCTCCAGAGGTCCCTTCCAACCCCTAACATTCAGTGATTCCTATCAGCTCTCATTCCCAAACAACAAAATGCTTGTTCATCATTCAGAAGCCTCACTACCAGTACTTGCCAACCCCATCTGGGGAGAAAACCTAATCAGTTCATTGAGAATTTATTGCTGTTGCCATTTTCTAGGCCTCTAACATAAAAAATAATCTCGTGCTTTTTAAAAGTAGAACATGAGAAGATTCTGAGTTGGTTTGGTGCTCTGTGGGAGGTCTAGGAAGCAGGAGAAACATGTGAGAGTCAAATGGTTGCTGTAGGCAGTACCATCACCTCTGGGTGTGTCCCCACATTCCAAAGTGGCTGTTTCTTCAGCTAGCAGTGTTCATATTTTTATTTGCATTAGTACCTGAGGCCATTATCTGGGTTATGGAATAATTTGGACAGCTGATTGGAGTTTGATGTGCTCATAGCAGGACAAATCTTTCAGCCCTGTCCTCAGAGTCAGAACATAGCAAGAGCTCCTCTGACACGGGTGATGCTTTCAGAGGGATCAAGGTCTCTAGGTTGTATCCTGAGAGCACATCCAAGCATCCTAACAATACTACTACTAATGAGAAATATTTTCACATATATGATGTGAATTTGGTCTTTTGGAAAGGGAAGAACATTTCTCAGTCAACCAACAAAGGTAAATGAGTTGCTTTCAAGAGAAGATCACTTACAAGAGTCACCCTCACACCTTAGCCTTTCTCCTGAAACACTAGTGATAGCTGGGAGACAACTTCAAGCTGTTCATTGCCATGTTGGCCATAACAATTAACTAATTGTTAAGATGTCCTCTTCAGTTTAAAGGCACATATCTTGAGTGAGCTGAGCTGTGCATGGCTTCATGCCCTCGGATCTCTTCACTCTCCCTGCTTCAGGCATACTCTGTAGCTCATGTCCTTATTACTGAAACATGATTAATTGCAACCTGACAAGAAGCAAAATCAGCAGGAGCTCAGGGGTGGGACTGACAGGAAGGAAGGTGACCAGAGACAGGTAGCTCTGTTACTGCCATCCTGAGTCTTGCAGCTAGAGCTGGAGTCTACATCCTTTGCTGTGCTACTTTCATCACATTTGAGTTTTGCTTATTGATGTAGCAGAGAGGTTACATGTGGATTCCAGAGCTGCTAGGGCAGGTGCTGCTTGTGATGGGACTGTCTTGTAGAGGGACTGAAGCATGGATGCACTCTGACATAGAGAGTGAGTTAAAATGTCAAAGTCTGTATTGAATGAAAATGTATCACCAGTTAATTAGAAGTGAATCATCTGCAGTGTTGTTCACAGCAGTTGTTGACTTCAATTCACACTGCTACTCTACTGAAATCACAGGGTTAAGTTGTGTAAAATGGGAGTGAGTCAGTGATGAGCCAATCCAGCCAGTGCATGGCATTGCCTTTGTAAATTGAAGATAAAAAGGTGTGATTTTCTTACAAACTAGACCTGGGTTTGGTAATGGTTGCATTCATTGGAGTCTCTCCTTTTACTTGTTGCAAAGTTTGCAGCAGCCTTTCAAAAACTCATTGTAAGTTGCTAGACAGAAGTGGGCTGTTGACACAAATGGAAGTGCAGACTTTATTTGCTTGAGATAATTAATGTGTGTGTGGCAATTTGCCTGCAAGCAATGATTTTGATTCTGAGGTGAATTTACTTTTTGATTGCAAAAGTTCTGACAACATTGCTAAGAAGTTAAGGTGACAGCATATGAATTGGAAAAGGAATCTGTTCTGACCACATCAAATAAAGAGCTGTTGGCATCTGTACAATAGGTACCTGCTCCAGAGCTGAGCTCTGCCTGTAATCCTGACCAGTCAGCAAAAAGAAATGACTTGGGAAATTCAATCCATTGTACTAAATGCAAGCTGGGTTGCTCGCCTAGCTTCAGGTACATAGCTGCAGAGTGCTGCTACCTAGTTTCAGATGCTGGACTCCCCTTGGAAATAATATAACATAACCTTTTGGTTATGGACAGTTTTTCTGAGCTTTTCCTTTGCTCCCATTAACATGCATGTATGGGAGAGGTCACAAAAGTTCACCTTTACTGCCATGAAACAGCAAATGCCCATTCCTTCTCAAATTTAATGGAAATCTGGTTCTTAAGTGGTCTGCTTGCAACACATCCACTTCAGGTTCAGAAGGGTGGAGACTCTTGTGCTGCAGACTTTATGCTAGCTCTGATACTGAGATGCAAGTGTGCAATGTGTTGGGATGTGTACATTGTCTGGGGATGAGCCAGATCAGGTCCAGAGGAAATCTGTGTTTGTCTAAGTTAATTGGGTTGGACTCGATGATCTCAAAGGTCTCTTCCAACCCAAAGGCACTGGGCAGTGAGTGGCTTGAGAGCAGCCCTGAGGAAAAGGACTTGGGGTGCTGGTGGATGAGAAGCTCACCATGAGTCTCCAGTGTGCACTTGCAGCCCAGCAAGCCAAGTGTGTCCTGGGCTGCAGCAAGAGCAGCGAGGCCAGCAGGGGCAGGGAGGTGATTCTCCCTCCATGCTCCACCCTTGTGAGACCTCACCTGGAGTACTGCATCCAGCTCTGGAGCCCCCAGGACAAGAATGATCTGGAGGTGCTGGAAGGTGTCCAGAGAAGGGCCAAGAGGATGCTCAGAGGCTGGAGCACCTCTCCTATGAGGACAGGCAGAGAGAGTTGGGATTGTTCAGTCTGGAGAAGAGAAGGCTCCCAGGAGACCTTCTTGTGGCCTTCCAGGATCTGCAGGAGCTACAAGAGAGCTGGGGAAGGACTTGTTAGGATGCCAGGTAGTGCTAGGACTAGGGGAATGGATCCAAACTAGAGGAGGGCAGATTGAGGTTGGCTGCTAGGCAGAAGTTTTTGGCCAGGAGGGTGCTGAGCCACTGTGCCAGGTTGCCCAGAGAGGTGGTGGCAGCCCCAGCCCTGGCAGTGTTGCAGGCCAGGCTGGCTGGGGCTGGGAGCAAGCTGCTCTAGTGCCAGCTGTCCATGCCCAGGGCCTAACCATGGCCATGTCCCTGACCATGATCTAAAGGTCCTTCCAAACCTGACAGTTCTGTGATTCTATGATTCTGTATCCTGCAAATCATGTTACTATTAAGGTGTCAGCACAGAAGAGTCTTTTCTTTTGTGTTGGTCCTAACTCTCTTGCCTTACTCCTTATTTGTACTGGCAGCCCAAACTGACTGTGAAACCTTGCATATCTTACAACCAACCTACTCTTTTGTCTTGTCCCTCTAAAGCAGATAGTAAGGATATCATTTGAACAAGAAAAGCCTCCTTGGAAATTAATATTTGTGTGCTCTCACATAGATTTTCTGACAGAGGTTCAAAGACAGGAGCCATTTCCAATGGCCTCAGAAGTGTGTTTCTTTTGCTGCTTGATGACTGACCAGTGCTGCAGCTGATAGACACTCCTGACTGTACAGATACAAAGGCAAGACAAAGATTTCCTTGCTGTGCCAAGAAACCTGGGGCTAAAGCCTCTAACCTTTCTCCTTTGATTATTGTCACTTCATGCCAGTGAAATCCGTGGGTCTCGACAAAAAAAACCAACCTGTTCTCTTCCTTCTGTAAGAGGAACCCTTAAATTTGCAGTGCTCTCTTTTCAGAGTGCTTACTAGATTAAAGATTTGCTGAAAGTGAGCCTGCAGTCCTTGAGCAGCATGTTTTCCAGCCATGGCCTCAGAAGGACAATGCTTCCCCTGTTAGCAGCTTGGCTTTGCTGCTTCCCCTGGGGAGCTACTAACCCAGCTTACAGGAAATGAGCTTCCCAAACATTTGTAAGGCTTTGTTTCCTAGGGTGGGTAACCATGCAGAGTGTGTCTGTCACTGAAGGGACATGCCTCAGACAGTGGCAAAAACTCACTCTGGAATAACAGGCAAGCTGAGGGACAGTTTGAGCATTTTGCTGGTTGTCTGTGACCACGAGAGCAGCGTGTGAGGGTTCTTCTTTAGCAGCAGTTCAGTGAGCACTAGGATAACACACAAGAAACTAACATTTCCTTTTATATCTTCTATCTAGAGTAAGGCAAATCATCATTTGGGACATGGTTTAGTGGCAGTGGGGTGATGGGCTGATGGTTGCAGTTGATGATCTCAGAGGTCTCTTCCAACCTCCATGATTCAGTGATTCTATGCTCAGAGTTCCCTGGGTAGTCAGTGAGTGAAAGGAGGATGTAGTGAGATGGGGATAGGTCTCTTCTCCCAGGTTACCAGTGAGATGATGAGAGGAAGTGGCCTCAAGTTGCAGCAGGGGAGGTTTAGATTGGATGTCAGGAGGAATTTCTTCCCTGAAAGGGTTGTTAAGTCTTGGCCCAGGCTGCCCAGGGAGGTGCTGGAGTCACCATCCCTGCAGGGGTTGAAGAAACATCTAGATGAGGTACTTAGGGCCATGGTTTAGTGGCATGTTAGTGACAGGTATGGTTGGGCTTGATAATCTTAGAGGTCTCTTCCAACCTTAATGATTCTGTGACATGGTGGGCTCAACTTCCACTTACCATTCAACAGGATTTTATGTCTCCTTCTTTAAGTTCTAACTGTTCTGTATTCTAGGCACAGCTCTTTAGCACCATCAACTTTTCCAGCCATTTCCTTCGATTTTGTTTCTCCTTTTAAATTTTCTTCTCTGCTTGATGAAAGAGAAGCATTCATAGTGCTTCTGGTAGAGCCCTGGTGAACTTTGTCAACCTCTTTTGAGCGTGAGGCATAACCTCCTGATTTGAATAAATTCTCACTAGGCAACATCAGCAAATTGTGATGAAAGACAAAGAGAACTTGTGTAGGTCTTGAGTTTACATCCCAACAACTGGGTGAGGTAGCTATGATTTCTGCTGCACAATGGGGAAACTGAGGCACTCGCTGTGTGTGCTTACTCTTGTGTGTTTGAAAGAGGAATGGAAGGGATAGACAAAGGGAACTGGTCTACATCCAGGATGGAGCTGTGCTGACTTTGTGAAATGGCTGTGGATAGAAAAAGGGAGGAAAAACTGAGGATAAACACCATGTCTGTGAAGTGAGATAACACTGAACTTCCTTTGGTCTTTTGCTCTTCTTTCTTATAAACTGTGGAACTAAAATATTAAGATAAAAGGCTACTCACATTCCACTTTACCTGAAATAAGATTGATTTTGTTTTAAATGCTAGATGTGGGGGATCCGAAATGAAGTATATTCCTCTTTGGGTAGCTGGAAAACCTTTCCCAAAGCAGCTCCAGTTATAGATCATATTCCAGGCTGGTTTTAGCAACAGGAATCTGTGAGAACATTCAAGTGAAAGGTTTTCTTATCTATCTTCATCTTTGTCTGTTTGCACCAAAGGGAAAAATGCAAAGAATTTTCTGCCTTGTGCAGAGGAGACTCAGCTCAAAGAAGTAGAATGGGCTAACCTGTTTGAGTTTGCACACAGATCCATACCTGCTGACACACACATCTGAAAGTGTCACAAGGCGAGAAAAAGAAGGAGGACTTGAAAATAAGCCAGAAATACCTAGAAGTCTAAACCTGAAGAAAAAAAAAAGCTTTATTTCACTTCCTGAGGAAAGCAAAGTGCTCTCTGTTGTCTACTGTGCATTTTATGCTCTCTTGTGACCTTCAACATAGAGAAAAATTTCCAGACCTTATTCCTCTCTCTCCAGAACCATCCTTCTACTTTGGCAGTGATGAATACTATGTTGATGAGAGTGCTGGCTCCATCGAGGTGCCTGTCTGGAGGACTGGGACTGATCTCTCCAAAGCTGCCTCTGTTACTGTGAGGTCTCGGAAGTCTGAACAGAGAACTGCAGAAGGTAAGTTCTTGTGGTGCTGTAGCTCCATAATAGATCTCAACAAGATGGAATGGAGATGTCTCTTGCTCTCAACAGATCTTTCTTCCTAGAAATAAATAGGTAGTTACAGAATGTCTCTCCTAGAAAGAGGAGTAGGAGGCAATGGTAAGAGAAATGCCTCCAAATCCTCATCTAAAACACTCTCCCAGGGGGGCAGTTGATGACTACCTCAACAACATACTCTGGGCACAGAGGTATAATCCCTGGCAGTGTAGAGAGTTTGCTCCTTTCATTTTGACTATCAGCAGTGAGAAATTATTATCTGGTCTCCTGTTCAGCAAGAGGCTGAAAAAAATCTATGGTTACTTCATTTTTTAACTTGTTTCTATGATTTGATGTCTTTGTCTTATCCTGAATATGTAATTAGTTCATTTCTGGGGTGGGGAATGATTTCCTTACAGTAAGAATCTTGATTGATTGTGCCAGGACCTCTAGGATTCAGAGCTGGGAATAGCACAGCTAGTCTGTTGGTCACAGCCTAAAAGTTCTGGCATGACTTGAAAGCCATGAAGCTGCTTCTCAATCTTGCACAGTGCAGCAGTGGATCTAGTCCTTCACTAAGGTTCTAGATCCCTTTAATGCTTTGGTTCTGAGATACTGTCATGGTTTAGTTAGCATCTTGTTGTGTTTGCTTTCTTCTCTGTGGCTTGTTATGGATTAGCTTGCTGTGCATAAAACAAAACAAAACAGAGAAGCTAAAACGGTCAAGAAAAATGTCTTGAAATAATTAATTAGTAATTATCTATTTTCTTCTCACTAACCAGACCCAGCTCAGATTGTCTGTAACATTAAGGTACCAGATCTGCACAGAATTGGATTCTTTTGGTTCCCATTCATCCTGCTTTACCCAACTCTGAACAGCAGTTTTTTGTCCTTCCCTTTTGATGTTGCTCTCAAAACTTCCATCATACAGAATATGAACTTTCTCTCCAAAAGACTTTGCCTCATCTCCAGAGTCTCTCTCAGAGCCTTTTGCTTAACTTTCATTTCTCAATTGAGACTGACTTGATTTGTTTGAGTGGAATAACTGTTGTGTTCCAAACAGAACAAAACCAGCCCCATTTTGTGGCTTGAAGTACCTTAATATTGGCTTTTTTTATTTCATAGTCTGACTTTTTGCTTTGCCTAACTTCCAGAATTGGATCCATTTGCTTCATTTGCTGATGCAGCTCTCTCTTGCCTTGGCAGCTGGAGTGGATTATGTAGGCATCAGTCGCAACTTGGACTTTGCCCCCGGAGTCAATATGCAGACCTTCCGCCTGCTGATTCTGGATGATCTTGGCCAACCAGTGTTGGAAGGAACTGAGACATTTGAACTTGTGCTGAGGATGCCCATGAATGCTGCCCTTGGAGAGCCCAGCAAGGCCACTGTCTTCATCAATGACTCGCTGTCTGACTGTGAGTCATGGGTTTGTTTGACCTTTCCACATGGGAATGACTGCAAGAACCCAACAGCACTTGTGCCTTTGAATCCCACCAGCTGCAGACAGTGTGTGAAGTCATTTCTTGCCTAGCTGCTTGTGTTAGGTGACTGGTGCAGTGTAGCATAACTGGATGTGAAATAGTAGAGGGAAGAGATGTTCATTTTTGATACTTGACACACCCTCTTTCTGTTTGTTTTCTGCCCAGTGCCTAAGATGCAGTTTAAAGAGTCTGTGTATGTAGGCAATGAAAATGATGGACAGATTTCTGCTATGATCTCTAGGAGCGGGGATATCCAATACACAGCCACTGTCAGATGCTATACAAGGCAAGGTTCAGCTCAGGTAATGATGGACTTTGAAGAACGTCCAAATACTGACAGTTCCATCATTACATTCCTGCCTGGTAAGCTCTTGATCTTATTTCAGAAGCCTTTAGTCTACCATGTTTTGGTTTGGTTTGGTTTGCTTTGTTGTTTTGTTTTGTTTTGTTTTGTTTTATTATCACAGAATCATTGAGGTTGGAAGAGACCTCTAAGCTCATCAAGTCCAACCATCCCTATCACTCCCATGCCACTAACCCATGGCCCTAAGGAGAGCATCTCAATGTTTCTTAAACCCCTGCAGGGATGGTGACTCCAGCACTTCCCTGGGCAGCCTGCGCCAAAAACTAACCACCCCTTCAGGGAAGAAATTCCTCCTTGTATCCAGTCTAAACCTCCCCTGGTGCAACTTGAGGCCATTTCCTCTTGTCCTCTCACTGTGTCTTCTCATAAAGTAGTGCCAAAAAGACCACTTTTTGTATGGCTAATGGGCAGAGGGCAGAGAAATTCCATTGCCTCTTTTTGCTTCTCTTCTGACCTAGAGAGAGTCAGTAGTTATCAAAGGGATATATATATATATTTAAATATATTTATCTGTAGCAAAACCTAGCACCAAGGAAATTCCATCTAAACATGAGGAGGAACTTTTTCCTTCGAGGGTGGTGGAGCACTGGCCCAGGCTGCCCAGGTGTTTGTGTCTCCATCCTGTGCAACCTGCTCTAGGTTGTCCTGCTCTTGCATTGTCACTTGGAATCAGTGGGAATCTTCAAGACATGAAAATCAAATGGAATGATATAAGGGAAGGTCCATGTAATTGCAGTGTCCAATCAAAAGAGAATTGAAATAAACTCCAGGACAAAATTAGTGGAAGCGTCTGTTGCTCTTTTTCCTTGTGCAACTATTTATGTTTTAAAAGCACACTGTGGGAGAAGGAGTCATTTATTCCAAGATGAAACAAAAGCAGCAATACACGGGAAGCAAATATACTCAATAGAAACTTGTCTTAGAGAAGTCCCAATGTGAGGGATTCCACTGGAATGATTTTCCTTATAAAAGTCACAATGACTAATTCTGCTTTCAGTGTTGTCATTCCTCTTGAACTTCTCTGTTGTCAAGGTGGATGCCTTGGCCAGCAGAAGTTCCTTGAGATGGGAGAGAAGTGCTGTAATAGAGCAAAGAACAGCTAAGTTCTGCCTGGTATTACCTTCAGAATGTTTGCAGGTGAAGCTGAGAAGCCTTGCACTCTGCTGCTTATGGATGATACTTTCCATGAAGAAGAGGAAGAGCTACGTCTGGTCCTTGGCACTCCCAGGAGTGATTCTCCCTTTGGTGCCTCTGTTGGTGAACAGAACGAGACACTGATCAAGATTCAGGATGATGCAGACAGTAAGACATTCTTTTTGTTGTTATTGGCTTTTGGAAGCCCATTGCTGTGCTCTGAGAACATTTTTCTTCTGATTCCAGAGGCTATTATTAAGTTTGGAGAGACCAAATTCAGTGTGAGTGACCCAAAGGACACGAGACAAGTAGCAGTTGTGAAAATCCCAGTGCTTCGCCTGGGAGACACTTCCAAGGTTTCCATTGTGAGAGTTCATACAAAGGATGGGTCTGCCACTTCTGGAGAAGATTATCACCCTATATCAGAAGGTAGGATCATTAGGATGATGATCACATCCTACTACTTGTCTTTATTCCTGACTGGAACATAGTGTTTGAGAAATGAACTAACTTTGGGAACAGAAAACTTTGCAACCATGTTCCTGAATACATTTTACTGTGCAGATTCAGTCTGGACATGATCCCATGGGGTAGGCAACAGCCTAATTGGTCTGGAAACACACTAGACCTTAGTGAAGGTATTTGCAACAGGATTGTGACTCTTTGAAAACATCTGTAGCTCAAGTAACTAGAAGAAATGTGTGAGTGCCACCTTGATAATGTTTGCAGAATGTTGCACCATCACTCTCCAGAAGCATCTCCTCACAGGATAGGATTGTAGAGTTGTTAATGGCTTTTACTTTGTGTAGGAATGAATATCTATTTCTGATGATTTGTTCTTTCAAAATAACTAAGCTTTCTTTCTATATCTGCACAATTCCCTGCCCTTACTAGGAATGACAGAGAAGTTGTTCAACAGAAGGAGAAGTTTCTTAGCTGATAAACCCACAAAGTGCAGGGGATGACTAACAGAGTTTGTAGCACCTGCTTTACCACATGCTGCAGGGGACTCTCTGCTCTGGCACCTGCAGCATCTCCTCCGCCTTCTCCACTGACCTTAGTTTCTGCAGAGTTGGTTCTCTCCCCTTTCCTCCCTCCTCTCTCCAGCTGCTGTTGCACAGCAAGGTTTTTTTCCCCCATCTTAAATGTGTTCTCACTGATGAACTCAGCCTCGGCCAGTGGTGGGTCTGTCTTGGAGACACTTGGCATTGGCTCCATTGGGCCTAGGGGAAGCTTCTGGCATCTTCTCCCAGAAGCCACCCCTGCAGCCCCAGCACTACCAAAAACTTGCCATGCAAACCCAACACTTTCTATGTGCCATCAAATAGGTTAAGCTAAATCTATGAACATCTGTCATTTGGAAATTGAGCGTTGTCTGCCATCTCTGGTGGCTGGGCCTAGAATTAGAGCTTGTGATGGACAACAGATTGATTTTGAAGTGTCTCATTATGTTTCTAGAGATTGAATTTAAGGAGGGAGAAACACAGCACTTTGTGGAGATTGAAGTTCTCTTTGATGGAGTGAGGGAGATGAGAGAAGCCTTCACAGTTCACCTGAAGCCTGATGAGAACATGGTTGCAGAAATACAGGTAACAAAATCCTGCAAAGTCCTCAGCAACAAACTAATTAACAGACTTTCTTGCTTTCTGGCTCATAGCTTTACTCTTTAAGTTTTGTACACACCAGAGTAGCATTAAGGTTAGCGAAGACCTTCTAAGATCATCGAGTCCAACTGTTAACCTGACACTGCCAAGTCATTGCTAAACCATGTCCCTCAGCACCATGTCTATATGTTTTTGAACACTTCCAGGGGCAGTGATTCTACCACTTCTTGGGCAGCCTGTGCCAATGCTTAAAAACTCTTTCTGGGAAGAAATTTTTCCTAATACCCAATCTAAACCTCCCCTGGTGCAACTTGAAGCCATCTCCTCTTGTCTTACCACTGCTACCTGGGAGAAGAGACCTATCCCCATCTCACTCCAACCTCCTTTCAGGTAGCTTTAGAGAGACATAAGGTCTCCTCCACTCATGGGTCAAAGAGACAATGAGAGACTGAAGTCTTCAAGACATCATTCCAGACACATTCTTCTCAAAGAATCAATCTTAAAAGCTGCTATCCTCTTGGAAACACTCTCTGGCAATACAATATAACCTCTCTGTTCCAAAAGAAGCAATCAGGGGAAATACCAATTCTTCTGTCAAAGCCATGTGATAATATTGTCCTTGTGGTGTGAATTGAAGTAGTTGCACATGCTTGTTATTTAGCATTACTTCATCTATCCTTTTAATTCCCGCATCAAATCTTCTTCAAACTCTTTGGGTGCTTCATCAGTATCACACTTGATATAGTTTGACTCCAGGCAGCAGGGACACAGCCTTTGCTGATGGCAAACAACCCATTTCCACTAGGCATTAAAGCAGAACACTGAAGTGATTGAAGAAAGCTGGGGCACAATGGTAAAGAGTCTGGCATGTTCAGAGTTCTGAAAAGACAAAAAAAATCACTTTAACTCTTGCTTTTGCAGTCTGGAATATACTTTCCAGTGCCTCAACCTCATCCAGTTGAGGTTTTAGGACTTATTTGTGAACAGTGTTTCAAAGGCTAGAGATACTCTGCTCAAGGCCAAGCTGAAATCCTTTTGTTTGTTTCAGTGTTGACAGAGAACTGTTTCTGCCTTTTCCTTGTCAGGCAGCCAAAGCCATTGTTTACATTGAAGAGATGAACAGCATGGCAGATGTCACCTTTCCCTCTGTCCCTCAAGTTGCATCCCTCTTGATATATGATGATACTTCTAGAGCCAAAGACAGAGCCAATCCCCTAGCTGGCTATCCTGTCATCTGTATCACAGTGAGTATCCCTCTGGAGAGCTGGAACAAATGGGGGTATGGATTTCAGGGGATTTGAGGCACTCAGTACCAATCCATATGGTTGTGAGTCACTAAGCTCGTCTGATTTATCTGGATAACAAAGCAATTTTCAGGACAAGAAGCCCAGAAGGATGTTCATCACTAAGAACAGTTTGACACACTTTGTGAGTGACCTTACTATTTCCTGCTTGTCTTGCGTTAATTTGCAGAGTTATAATCCCCGGAGATAACAGATGAGTCACAGACTCAAAAATTACTTCTTTCACTGAAGTATGCAACTGAAAGCTTTGCATGAATATTCCTATGCACTGAAGAAGGTTCTGGTCCATCTTCATCTTCAGTTTGTTTCTCACACCAATTCTTATGCACAGGAATGTCTCATATGTTGAGAGAGACTGACTAGTGTTGTCAGTTCCATAGTGTTGAGTTTTGTGGCTCCTGGTTAGTAAGAATACCTTTGCCATGAAGCAAATCAGTTAACACATCTGCCTTCTTCTGCAGGCTTGTAATCCCAAATATGAAGACTTTGACAAGACTGGTTCCATCTGTGCCAGTGAGAACATCAACAACACTCTGACGCAGTACCGCTGGCTTGTCAGTGCCCCTGCTGGACCCGATGGTGTTACCAGCCCCATGAAGGAGATTGACTTTGATACCTTCTTCACATCCTCCAAGATGATTACCCTTGACTCCATTTACTTCCAAGCTGGTTCTCGTGTCCAGTGTGCAGCTCGGGCTGTGAATTCCGAAGGGAATGAGGGTCTGGAGCTTCTGAGCCCTATTGTGACTATCAGCACATCAGAAGGTAGGACTTCAGTCTTCATCTCTGGAGATATTCCCAATCTGCCTGGACTCCATCGTGTGCAACCTGCTCTAGGTTCTCCTACTCTTGCAGAGGTTTGGGCTAGGTGATCTCCAGAGGTCCTTTCCAACCCCTGTAGAAGTAAATGATTTATGTCCGCCATTTTGGCCCTCTGATGCAGATAAATAACATGGTCCCACACAGCTTCAGTGTGAAGCAAAAGCATAGAACCTTTATTAGCCTGTGAAGCAAACTTTTATAGTCTAACTACAAGCGGTGTGCCCACTCAGTACAAAATATGATTGGCAGATTCTAGCCACCCTGGATCTCTTAATTGGCTAGTTTGCAGGCCCACAGCTGAGGAGTCCATATCAGAAAGCTACAGGTTGTTTTCTCATCTCTTGGAGCTCTTCCCAGAAAGTTCCTTTCTTCTCAAGTCTCTTTCCCCAGTCAGCAATCTTCTCATGGCCTTGAGTCCAGAGGAGAAAAACACCNGTCCATAACCCAGTCTGTAGGTCACGAACCAAAACCTTTCCGCCTGGTTCCATGTGTGATAGATGTTTCATTGAGCCAAAATGCAGTATGACAGGAGGTTCTGACTTGGCCTCTCGAATCTGCAGAAAATTCAGAACATATGTTGCTTTATCTAACCGGGACTCGGGGGCTTCCCGAGTCAAACCCCTAACATTCTGTGATTCTGTTGTTGGACACCAGTTGCTTTAGTCCACATTTTGACTGTAGATGCAAGTCACCTTGGTTTGCACTATCAGGAATCAGGTTAAATTCCCAAAAGTAAGTCAGATTGTGCAAAAAAATTGTATTTAGCCTCTTCAGCACATCTTACTTGCATTTGAGTAACAAAGCCAATCAACCAACCAAAAATCCCAAAAAGCTATTATGTGCAGAAGAAAAATTTTGTTTCCTCATGCCAGAAGTTTCCAGCTTTGAGCCACTGAGCCAGATGAGGCCAACCAGAACCCGTAACTTCTCCAAGAGGAGAGCCCTGCTTCTTTTCTTGTAGCCACTCAGAAATGGGTGACGAGCAGAAGATGGGCAAAGGGAACTGTTTTGATTTCCCACTTCTGCTGGTTTCTTTCTTGTGATCCTTTGGCCATCACATGACAATGTGCTAGGATTCTTGTGGCCAGAATGCAGACACTTCTGCATTGAACTATGCAACTAGAAGTTGCATGTAGCTCAGATCACATGAGTACAAACCTAACCTGGTCATACAAACCAAGACTTAATACTAGAACAGGTTGAACCAACCCTGGAGGGGATTGCCAAAATCAGTTCTAGAGCCTCCTTTCTTGGAGAAACTCAAAATTCAATTGAACAAGGCCCTGAGCAACTTGATCTCGCTTTGAAGCTGGCTCTACTTGGAGCACAGGATTTCTAAAGATCCTTTGATACAATACTTCTAAATACATTTTTGGTCACTAATGGAACAGGAGGCTTATAAAGACCTATGTCCACACTCTTATCCAGTGCCAAAGTCAACTTTGATACCTTTGATCAGGTACCTTCTGCAAGGCTTTGGATGTGCTTAAGAGAGTGGGAGGAGTTAAAGAGTGCATCTCTGAGGGGCTCTGTAAGGAAGTGTGACACTTGACACTGACTTTGCAAGTATGGTTGACACGTGAAACTCAAAATGTAAAGGTGCACCATCATCCCCTGGTTTGGAAAATGGAATGCTGAGTTGAAGAAAGGAAATCCTCCTAAAAGCAGTGAAGATTTTTGTGTCATTTTGAAGATGTGCTCCAGCTGATGGAGTAATGATTTCTGTTGGAATCCTCTCTTGCATAAATCCTCATGCAAACCTCTTCTCAAAGCACTTACAAGAACATGCTGGGAACTTGTAGAGTGGAAAATGCTTCTCAAAAGAGGTCAAGGGAAAGCATGGACATCAATTCAAGTTTCTTTCTCTTTTTCTTTTCCATTAGGTCTGTGTCAGCCTCGTGTGTCAGGAGTGGTTGGAGCAGAGCCATTCTCTGCCAAGCTGCGCTATACCGGCCCAGAAGATCCTGATTACCCCAACCTCATCAAACTGACAGTCACAATGCCACATAGTGATGGTAGGACAAAAACAGCTCTGGAGTTGGGAGAACTCATGCAACAAGCTGCTCTTTCAGCTCTTTTGTTGGTCATCTTCTTTTAAAATAGCCAAAATAATCCTTTTATTTTGTAATATGAGGGACCAGAGAAAAATCAAGGTGCAAGGTGCACAAGATACTGATGAAGACATAGCCTTTGAGGGGAATATTAAGTGTTTGTAGATGAATTGAAGAGTTTAGATAAGTTGGGCTAGTTTACACTTGGTAAACTCCTTTGAAGCACATAGAGATCTACTCAAGAATAATTTATTAAACAACTGTAAGGCCATTTCATTACTCTGTGCTTCTGCTGAAAAATCACACAAAATCCTGACTGAAAAATATGCTGGAAATTTAGAACTATTTTTATCTGGCGTTTTATGATATAAAGTCATAATCATTGTGGAAAACATTCTTATATGCACTTAACATATTACCTTTCTTTGAATTCTAAAGTACTTTAATGACTCAAAGTACAAACTACAGGATCACTGCATAACATACTGAGTGTTTTACAAACTTTGCCTAAATTCAGCAGCTCTGACCATTGAAATTTAGTGATAAACTAATGTTCTTTAGGCATGCTGCCTGTCATTTCAACAAGAGAGCTCTCCAACTTTGAGCTGACGCTTAGCCCTGATGGAACAAGAGTTGGAAACCATAAATGCTCCAACTTGCTGGATTACACAGAAGTGAAGACTCACCATGGCTTCTTAACTGATGCCACCAAAAATCCAGATGTAATCGGAGAGACCATCCCCTACCAATACAGCCCAACACTTAGAGGCTTCAACACCTTACGCTTCTACCGCAACCTGAATCTGGAAGCCTGCTTGTGGGAGTTTGTTAGCTACTATGACATGTCAGAGCTCCTCACAGATTGTGGAGGCACCATTGGGACAGATGGACAGGTAGGAAACTCTAACTTGATTTGGTCCTCTGCTTTTTGAATGGAAGATTGCCCTTATCATGTATCTGGGCTAGCAAAAAGGAGTGGGTTTAGAATTAATCTAGTTGAGAAGTGTTCTTTTAGTTAGTTTAGTTGAGAAGTGTTGTTCTTTGTTCTTCACCAGAAATAGCCTTCCGCTAAAGCTAGCTTATTTCTTAAAGCTGTCAATAGCCATTAAATGCTAAGGGCCTAGATGTGAAAGCCTCTGATTGAAATTAAGGGAATGATTTAGTTTGAACAAAAATTTGCTCTGCTTTTCTCCCAGTAGTTTTATTTGCAGTATTTTAGGACAAATCAATCTCAGTTTTACTGTCTAGTGAGCCACCTCAGTCTTTTCTTAGACTGAAAGCCTTCTGATGGATTGCTTTGAGCACATTGATAGTAGAGGGCTATTTAGTATTAGTTGTGAAGAGCCTTCTTGTTAACAACAATGAACTGCAGGGCCCTACCAGCTGCTTGGCTCCACTGATCTCTTGCTCCCTGGGTAACAAGACCCCACCAGTGCAGACAGCACAGTGGTCTCACTTTACCCAGCAGAAAACTCCTTGGTCAGGTGGCAAAAGAGAAGCTGCCAGTATGGAATGGCTGAAGGGCAGAGTTGTGAGAGTGGTTAGGGGATTAAAGATATTGAAGAGATCTTCAGGTGTCCTTTGGAAAATTAGTTCTAGACATCCATAATAATGTGCAAAAGAATCATAGAATGGCTTGAGTTGGAAGGGACCTTAATATCTAGTTTCAACTCCCCTGCCATGGGCCTAAAGTCCATCTATGGATGTCTACAGGTGATCATACAGTCAGCAGTTCACTGGGCAAGAAATGACACCAGACTCTCTTTGGTCCTAGCATCCTGCCCCTTTTAACTAGAGCTTATATACTCTGTAAAAGTAGAGCAGGAACAAAATGGAGCTTTCTGCCCTTCTCAGATACAAAGTCCTTGATGGCTCTGTCATCTCAGTTCTCTGTTGTCCATTCTCATTCCTTTTCTATTAAAGAGACCAGTTCAAGGTCACTGCCTTGATGTTGGAAGCTCATTGTTGGTGCATCTGGAACTTTTTTACTTTGCGGGTGGTGGAGCACTGGACCAGGCTGCCCAGAGAGGTGGTTGTGTCTCCAAGCTGTGCAACCAGCTCTAGGTTGTCCTGCTTCTACTGGGGGGTTGGACTAGATGATCTCCAGAGGTCCCTTCCAACCCCTAACATTCTGTGATCTGCTTGGGGTAGCCTTTTGCTACAAGCAGATCCTCCTACAGGCACATTCCACTGGACCTATGAAGCTGTCAGAGGGGAAAGGGAAGGCATGCAAGTGTGGGATGTAAAGCATACACATTCCCCCAAGATAAGAATGACACACAATCTTCACTGCTTTTAGGATGGTTTCCTTTCTTCAACTTGTCATTCCTTTGACTTATCTCCGTACACCTATGCAATATGCAACTGTATATTCTTCTTTTCCACACTACATAATCATCAGCACATCAACACACACAAGGAGCTGCAACTCCAACCCTGTGGCCTCTGCAAGCTACTTCACCCACAGGGAAGAGGAATGAAGACTCTGGTATAAATCCCTCCCATGTGAAATACTTTTGTGGCCTTTAGAGAAAAGGCTGAAGAGCTGTTTTAGACAAAGAAATCAAAACCTATAGATGTCTCCAGGCATATAAACAGAGGAGAAAATAAGCACCATGCCAATATTAGCAAATGAAAAGAACCTGTCTGTGGAGGACATGGCCAAGGAAGAGAGCTCTGCTTGCTGTAAGCTGCAGAAGCATGATGGGCTTGAGGTGAGAGCCCTGGTTTCAAAGCAGAGAGGGATGAAGATGAGCTGTGAGAGCCATGAAACTGCCATAGAAGCTGCCTTGGAGGTTGTGGCTCAGAGGTTACAGTGTGCTAAGTGAAATATCAAGCTGAATTACTTCTAGCAGTGAAGCATTGCCCCACGGCCCATGTGTGCTTCACTGCCCTCCCTGCTTCTCCCACCTCCACTTAATTCTTCTCCAAGTTTGGTCTTTTATCTTCACATGACCCCGTCCAGCTGAGAGGGGAGGCAGTCAGTGCCCTATCTCCCTGGTTCTTACCATTGTTGGTTTTTTCTCCTTCAGTGAACAATTCATAATCCTCCTCTGTGAGAGGCAAGCTGGCAGCTATGGTTTTCGCCGTGGGGGTTTTTTTTGTGCACAAAGGGAGCTTAAGTTCTGTTCTACAGACAGAGCAGATAAGGAACAAAACCACATCCTGCTACCCCTGCAAATTCCATACCTTGAATTTGCCAGGTATTTTGGTAATTTGCTTTAAGCTCAAAATGTTATCCCTTGATTCTAGCTTTCCAGCACCTGTATTGTCAAACAAGAGCACTGTTGATTCAGGCAGAGAGATTGCATAAAAGCAACTACATACATCATGTGGACCTTCACTTTTTGGGAGCTCCTCCTATGGCAGATGAGCTTCAGTCAGCAAGAAGTGAGGAGTTGGGAGACCTGCAGCTGGTGTAGTTCTTCTGGCAGTGCTCCTAGTGTTTGCTGCAGGCTGCAGCTGTCTTAGGCAGTTCCCATGAACTCATGAACTGTCATAATACATACTGAGAGGGTCTTAGTTTTCTTCTTTTTTTTTTGTTTGACCCATTCTCTTTCTCAATTATGCTGTGCATGAGCAAGCCCTGTGCAAGCTAGATGCAGCTTGGTGCTCTGGGTGTCTGCCCACACTCCACTCATCTGAAGAATCAGGTATTTAGGTATCTAAAGGTGGGTTTAGATGTGCAGCTTAAGGAACAGAGTTATAAAGAAAGACCTTCTGCTCTTTGAATGGAGCTAATTCATTTGGATGATGGTTCTATTCTGGTTAAAGTTAAGGTCAGCTTTGGTGATCAGCAGCAACAATTTTCTTTTGGACTACCTATAGTCACAGCCTAAAATTCAGTGTCTGTCTTGGGATATATAGAGGACAGAAATGTGGAACTCTCTTACCGGATGGCTGGTATTTCCAGTATTCCTGTATTTCCAGGTAATTACTAATTACTTCATGGGGACATTGTAAGACTACAGACATCTCACATTTTCAAGGCTCAGGTGCTAGAACAATGACAGATATTCATGGAAGGAAACTGAAAACCAAGCAAGTGACTCTCCTTTAGGAAAATGTGTATTGAAGTGTTGGCCCAGACTTCTTTGATAAATTATTATTTGATCTCATTTCCTGCTGCTGTACCTGTTTGCTCTAGCCAGGCAGTTTGGCATCTGAAGGCTCCTGTGTGGTTCTGGCCAAGTATTTACAAGTGGATATTGTTTTCCCTTGTTCCAGTCCATTGCCAGACTTGGCAGAGGGAAGCAAGTAAATTCAGAGATTTTATGAACAACTAATTAAACAAGTCTGTGACAGAAACAAGGTGAAGAACATCTATTAAAATGCTTGAACCTATAGATTGATGCCTTGAAAGTACTTTAACTGAGTACAGCTGAGCAATTTGTTTTATTCTCTACCAAACCAGTTATTTCTAGCCAAAACCGAAAATCACAGAATCATTCAGGTTGAAAGAGACCTCTAAGCTCATCAAATCCAACCATACCTAGCACTACCACATGCCTCTCTTCCAAAACGTTTTGTTCCCATTGATGCTACACTTGTTATGACCCTGAGTGTTTGAAAATTCAAGCTGAAAACAGGTTTTAAAATCACTAATATATTGCTGAGGCTTAGACAAGGCAGCTTGCAGAGGGGTTTTTTATTACACAAAACCAATATATTTCCAACTTGATTGGTTCTAATTTTACCCAAATCTGGCTTTAAGGGGTAAAGTCATCATCATTAGGTGTAAATTTGCTGTAAATACCTCATTAACTGTAAAATGCAAAGAAACATAAATGTCAAGTTGAAGCAAACCTTGCTGCTTGTAATTCCCTTGACATGGAAGTCCAGCATGCTGCAAACACATGGATTTAGTGAGCACTGAGAAGAAATCTCTGCTCTCAAGTGAGAGCACCAGCTGTGGACCAAAGTCCAAGGTGCAGTTGGTCAAGGAGCTTGGCATTTGAAGGCTCTCTTGCCTTCTCCTCTCTATTCAGGCTCTTTAAACAAGCTTGCTTTGCATTTCACCTGTGACCTACCTGGCTCTCTGCCTCCTTGGGGCCAAATGCTGGGGTAGTGTTGTGTAAACAGCTAATTGATAACATTGTGAAACTTGTGTGACTCAGATTCACAGTAAAGGCATAGAAAATGAGGCTTAGGGGAATTTTGGAGGACAAAAATACAGATTTCATGAAAAGAAGTTTGTTTCATTTGGGATATACAATATGAAACATGAATTTGTGCTTCTTCTCGTGCCTAATTCTGATTTTATCAGTTCTAGCAGTGCATACATGCACTGACTGTCAAGTTCTACCCTCTGGAAATGTAAGAGAGAGAAATAAAAAAAATCTAAATGGAGAAAGAGCCTATGCCCTGAAGCCTTAACTGAAAATATTTTGTGTTGTAAATATTCTCACTTGTTACATGACACATTCTCAAACTAATTGTTTTTTCTTTTTAATTAATGAAGTTTGACAGTTTGCATCTGAAAGGGGAACAAAAGAAGAACACCTCTAGAAACTCCCATGGAGATTTCCTAAGTCTTAAATGGGAACAAAAATAGACCTTCTGCTCTGTGATAATTTGTCTTGCAAAGACAATGGATGAAAGTCTACTTCTTATGTCCAAATATAAACCGTGTTTTTCTTCCACACACATTGATTTTGTTGGAATGATTTGTGACCTACATTTTTTCAGATATTAACTTTAAGAGTTAATGCTTGGAAGAAATTTGTTTTTCTGTCTTCTCAGCTTCTCCAGACCTGGCATTGTCAGGGAATATCTGTCGCAATTTCCCCAGCTCAGCTGAGGTGTAGCTGTAGTCTCTCTTTCTTTCCTCAAGTCACAAGGCTGAAAGTCACACCCACTTATTACTGGTTAAAATGACCGCTAATGGATATCATTTTGCCAGCACAACTGCTAAAATCTCCTGTGCATAGGATGCATAGATGTAGACATAATGCACCTGTTCTCTCTCTCCACAGCAGTTATTTAAGCTGATCCTACACTTAACACAGCTCTAAGTGACCATTTTGGTTTCATCAGTGTCACACTGAGATAAAATAGGAACAGCTGTCTGCTTTCAATAGGCTTGGCTGGGAAATGAGGAGAACCCAATGGAAAGAATGTTTTCTCCAGCATTATTAAGAGGGCTGGAGAAGTCAGACCCTTCCATGTGTGTGCTACATTCCATCCACTCATTTGGTGGGGGGAGGTCTGCTCACTGACTCTGGCACAGGCTTCCTCTGCAGTTCATTTCCTCTTTCCTTTTTCATTGTATTTTTATTCTATCAGAAAGATCCTCTCTATTTCACATGGCATGTCTTAAGGTTTTTCTGCCTGCTGAAGAGTTAGTGGCATTTTCCTTTAGGACAAGAAAATGAGAAAGCCTTATAAGTTTTAATTGACTGTTAGGAGAAAGAGAGAACGGTTTCTTCAGCAGTTCTCTGGCTACAAGCATTGAGGTTTTCCTCCACACCTGCATAATTCATGAGTGTCTGAAGAAGGCTTTGTGTGCAGAAAACCTCCATTTAGCAAGAACTCCTTCCTCTCCCTGCCTGCCATCAATCACACATCAGGGCAGCTGTGATGATGGAAGCACAAAGACATTTGTAAGTACAGGAATAAATTCCCGGCCTTTCTTCCCAGACATGTCTTAGGGGTTTTAGTGAAAAAGAATAACAACCTTCTAAGTTCTGGGGTCCTAGAAATGGCAACAATTCATTGGCCCCATGGTTTCGATGTTCACCCAGAGCAGTGGTTAATGTGTGGCCAAGGAGCAGTGTTTGGGGCACAATTGGCCTAGAATGGATCCTGCTGTTAGATTCCTCTGTGTTCCCATTGAATGCAGGCAATAAAACCTTCAAACATAGCTTACAAATCCCAGTAATGAATTGCTTTATGTCCAGTCTATCTGAAGAGCTGAGGAGACCTTGGACTTGACAACAGAGACAACCTTTGAAAGAAGGTTTCTGGGTGTGTTGGTGTATTTTTTACTGGAGGTGGCATAAGATCCTGAACTAGAAGGGCTTTTGTGGCTCAGTGTGTGTAGGCCTCTGCCTTAACCATTTATGTTGTGATTGAACACTAGTCAAATGAATCTAAGAACTAACAGGTATTCATAGCCTCACTCTTCTTGTTGAATGTCACCTTGCTGAGGGCTAGAAGTTCTTCTGGTTTCTAGTCTATGTTTGTCATGGCCATCTTTGTTCCCATGCCAGTGCCATCTTTCCTCATCAGTGGCCCCATCTTCATCCCCTGACATGGACAGACAGCATTCTTATTGCCTCTCAGCTCTTCTTGGGCTGGGCTGAGCAAGCTGACTCTCTAAGTCTCTTCTCACCAGAGAGCTTTGCCATCCCTGCAATCACACTGGTCTCTTCTTCTGCAGCCTGCAATGCAAAGGAGGCTTTTCCAAGCATGGATGATCAAAGCTGGGCCAGATATGCTCTCTAGAATGGCATGCATGCTTCTCATTTCCACCCCATGCCTCAGTTTATCTTAGGATCGTATCACATGGAGAGGGTAGGAAGGTCATAGTTGTGATGTGAGCATCTCACATACCCAGATTTTTTCCCCTCTACTGTATCTACCCAATGTCTTTCATTTACCAGAAATCCTTAGCACTGGTTTCTGTTACTCTCCACTTTATGCTATAAAATTTCATCTCACTTCTATTATTCTGGTCCTCAAGGTCATTAAATTCTCTGTGTGTGATATTCCAGTCCTCCTCTACATGATCACTGAGCATTCTGCATGCTGCTTTTCAAGAGGATGATGGGCACAGACTAAATCTTCTTCCACCTGCCTTTCTTTCTTCCTCATAAACAAACTGACTTTCAGATCTTTGCCTAATTCTTACAGCACAACATGCAGGTGTAAAACAGAAACACAGGGAAAAGCTAACATCATTTGTCTGGGATGACTTTTCCATTAGTGACACATTTATTACACTAGCAAATGTATTCACTTGTTGATCCTGGTCCTTGAAATGAAAAATGTTTTCTTTCCATGTCTTTCTAAGAAAATCCCAAATGTTCTAAAAGGATCTGGATTGTACATTTCTAGTCAGAGGTCAGAGAGAAAGAAGAAAAGCATTTGTAACAAAACATTCAATTTCAAGCCCTCTTCAGAAAGGTTTGGATCCATGTATCATGTAAGAGCTATCTTAAGAGGTGCCACTTGACTGACACTGTTCTTCTTGCCCACAATGTATATAAAGAACAGGTAATTCTCTGACTAATCATTAAATGCAGTGCTATTGTTTTGTGCAATATGTGCAGATAGATGTCTTTGGAGATCTATTTCAACCTGCATGTAATTTGTAGTTCTTCCAGACAGGAGTGAGCAGTATAATTTGTGTGTTTGCCTGCAGGGTGTTAGCTACTATCCATAGCTACAAAAACAAGAAAGAGTTCCAGAGATGAATAGGTACAGTCCAAGGACTCAATCTTGCAAATTCAGGGTCTTCCAGAAGAGCTTCTTAGAGGAGAGTCATACAAGAATGTAAGACAAAGAGCTGGTTAAGACACAAGGATAGAGCAAATGCAAAAGGATATGTAAAAAAGGTCCAAAATCTTCATTTATAGCCACCTTTTTTATGTGCATAAAAATAAAATGAGGAGTCAAAATTGAGAAGTTTGTGTTTGATCAGAACACATATTCAGTTTGAAAGAAAAACATTAGAACTTGGAGTAACGAAGCCTGACTGAAATCCATTGAACATTAGGAAGTTCAACCAGGGCAAGTGCAGGGTAATGCACCTGGGGACAAATAACACCAGGGAGCAGGACAGGTTTGGGGCTGATCAGCTAGAAAGCAGATCAGGGCTGGAAAAAGCCCTGGCTGTCTGGGTGCACAGCAGGAGGACCATGAGGCAGCAATGTGCCCTTGGGGCCAAGAAGGCCAATGGCATCCTGGGCTGCAGCAAGAAGAGTGTGGCCAGCAGGGCCAGGGAGCTTCTCCTCCTCCTCTCCTCTGCTCTGGGGAGGCCACAGCTGGAGTATTGGGTCCAGTTCTGGTCTCCCCTGTTTAAGAAGGACAGGGAACTTCTGGAGAGTGAGAGAAGGGCTACTAAAATGCTGAGGGGACTTGAACAGCTCTGTGCTGGGGAGAGGCTGAGAGAGCTGGGGCTGGTTAGCCTGGAGCAGAGCAGCCTGAGGGGAGATCTGAGCAATGCTTAGCAATCCTTACAGGGTGGGGGGCAGGAGGCTGGGGCCAGGCTTTGTTCTGTGGTGCCCAGGGACAGGACTAGAGCCAATGAGCACAAACTAGCAGCCAGCAAGTTCCAGCTGAACAGGAGGAGGAACTTTTTTGCTTTGAGAGTGGTGGAGCACTGGCCCAGGCTGCCCAGGGAGGTGCTGGAGTCTCCATCCCTGGAGAGATTCCAAACCTGCCTGGACACATCCTGTGCAAGCTGCTCTAGGTTCTCCTGCTCTTGCAGGAGTTTGGACTAGATGATCTCCAGAGGTCCCTTCCAACCCCTAACAGTCTGTGGTGCTGTGAAATATGGTGTTTTGCAATTCATCTGTAATTTGCAAAGGAAGAGAATTTGACTCATTCAGAGTATTTCAGCTTCTGTCTTCTCGCTTTTCCCTTCCTGTTCTCTAACCTAAGGAAATCATCTTCCTTTTTGTAGGTTCTGAACCTGGTGCAATCCTATGTCACCCTGAGAGTCCCCTTGCATGTCTCCTACGTTTTCCACTCGCCGGTGGGGGTAGGAGGTTGGCAGCATTTCGACCTGCAGTCGGAGCTGAGGCTGACTTTTGTGTATGACACTGCCATCCTCTGGAGGGATGGGATCGGCAGCCCGCCTGAGGCAGAGCTCCAAGGTGAGGGCTGCATTCCTCTACAGCAAACTCGTTTTCTCTTCCTAATAGTACCATTTGCATGCAGCAGGATGAGTCTTCAGTCATTCTAATGCTAAAAAGAAATATTATTATCAGTTGCAAAGAGTCAGGCATTTTCCTAGCACTCGTGGTGTTGATGAAAATGTCAAATTAACATCAGCTCTTTTATTGCAGAGATCTTTTTGTGATGTTTGAGTAACATATGCAGAAATAAACACATTTTTTTCTCCCCAGAACCTCTCTGCATTCACATTCTGTTACCACACAAGATGTCTGCACTGGAATGAAAAAAACAAACCTGAAACTTTCCTGTGATACCATTTTTGTTCTGACCATGAATGCACAGTTTCAGAAGCTTTTTGATATGTTGAAAGCATTAATGGTTAAATATGGAAAAGATGCAGAAATATATCAATAGAATAGAATAGTCAATAGAACAGTTAGTAGAATAGTAGACTAGTTAGAATAGGAAACATTCTTTAAGTGTGGTAGAAACTGTCCATAAATGGAACTACAATTAGCCAACAAATCAAACTCTAGCACAACAAAATTTATCTTTGTCAAGAGTGAGTTTACTGTTTAAAAATAGCAACATACAGATATGTCTGTGAAAGATTAAAATGTGGAGTTGCACCTTTATGCTGCTTTGTTCTGTTTCTGCACATTAGTATTTTCCAGCATGAAGTTTCAGATGTTCTGCCTCAAGCTAGGCAGAATACAGGCAGCAGCTATACTTATTTACGTACACTTCCACAATTTCAAGACTCTAGTGGGCATAAACTCATTTTTTTCCTGCAAATTCTCTATATGAACTCCAGGAGTCATTTTTGTCCTCATCTTGAGAGCAGGAAATGAGGAGTGGGAAGGGGACTCTGCAGTGCATGAAGAGTGAAGCACATGTCATGCCATGCCTAAGGAATAAGCCACATGCCACAAGTTATATGATGGACCTAGCCACCAACTAACAACCACATCTAATCCTCAGCCTCAGCAGTTCTGTGGCACATCTGGGATACCATTTTCCCATCTTTGAGGCTTTAAGTTCTTATTTGTTTAAGCAGCTGATGGCTAGGTCTGTGGACATGCTGAACATTGCAGCTCCCGTTGCAAACAGATGCTAAACACAGTGAGGTGGTGGAGGGCAGACCCCCAGCAGAGCTCAGTATTTTCTCACTCCACAGCCTTGCACAATCAGCAGCTCTTTTTCTGGGCCGGGAGAGGATAACTAGCTTCCAGTTTATTTCCATCCCTCTGGATGGGTAGAATTATTCTACATAAATTCCATGTAAAACTGTAAAGCAGTCAAGGACTTCTAAAACCATAGTTCATACAGATGTATATACATATGTGTGTAATATCCCAGGAAATAGGATGGTGCAGGTGATTTTGTACACGTGGTATCCATTCATATGGGTGAGTGCATTAGGTTTCCAGCATGCTCATGGAGGAACATTCCTGTTTCCTTCGTGCTCCTGGCAAGCAGAATGGTGGCACATCACTGGGCTCTCTCTTAGGGAGCACTGGAGGAAACACCTGAACCTTAGAGAAAAGGAGGGCTTGGCTGCAAGCTCAAGCAATAAACCACTTCTGACATGCAAACGAGACCTTGTAACCTGGAATTAGGAAACATTAGGCCTGTGTTTTGGGTCAGGCTCATAGCAGAAATCACCAGCAATGCAAAACCTGTCAGAATGAATTTCACAGGTTCAGGCACCCTCCAACAAATGGCTATGGGAGCCACAACCAACTGCTACAGCTAAAAGCTTGTGGAGAACAGATAGGGAGACACTGATCAGGAATACCTCTGAAGAAGCTTTCATTCCTAGGAGTCAGCTTGAATACCTGGTGGAAACAAAAGTATTCTTAGAATCACAGAATCCTAGAATGGTTAGGGTTGGAAGGGACCTCTGGAGGTCACCTAGTCCAACCCCCCTGCAATGGCCAGGGACATCCCCAACTAGAGCAGCTTGCCCAGAGCCCTGGCAAGCCTCACCTGCAATGCCTCCAGGGATGGGAACTCAACCACCTCCCTGGGCAACCTGGTCCTGTGTTCCACCAACCTCATGGGGAAGAACTTTTTTCAAATTCTTCCTTCTAGAGAACCCCCTGGCAGCTGACCACAAAACCAGACTGTGCTATGGACTTTCCTCAGCCTACCAGGGTGGCTGGAGGGGTCCACAATAATTTGTGAAGGGAAGTTCTGTAGGTGCTTTGGATCTTGAGTCAACCCAAAAGGTACCTGCAGGCTCCTCTGTAAACAGCTGCCATGACAAAGTGGGGCTGATGTTTGAGGGAGTGTGATGTATTTGTCCTCTGCAAGTGGAATAAACCTTGTACATTATCTTCTGCTGCCAGGTTCCCTCTATCCAACCAGCATGCGTATCAGCGACGAGGGACGCTTGGTTGTCAACTTCAAGTCTGAAGCTCGGTTTCATGGTCTCTTTGTGATGTCCCATCCTGGTAAGCTTGAGCTAGACTTTAGCAGGGCAGGACTGTAACAACAAGACACCTCTCAAAATCACAGAATCACAGAATATTCATGGCTGGAAATGACCTCTCAGATCACCGAGTCCAACAAAAAAAAAACAAACCAAAACAAACAAACAAACCAAAAACCCCCANAATGTTGATATTTTTCTGGGGTTTTGTATTTCTGCTACTGAAATCTGTATTTTTGTATTTCCTCTGCTCTTCAGGTGAGGATTTTTACTCTACTCAGCATTTCTTGTTTGTCTTTGATGACTAGATTCAGATTGACCAACATAATGAAATATGGAAAGCAGATAGTTCCACTTGATCAAGAGCCTGATTTATGAAAGATGAAGACCTAGGCCATTCTGTCCACTAGAGATCTTTGGATAGATGTTTTTAATCTGTTACCCTAGGAATTTAGCATGAAAATTTACTTTTCTAACTTGAAGTCTTCCTGGCTTATCTAAACTTTTCCGAAAGTAAGACAAGGTCTGATATGAGCATTGTATCACTATGTTAATCAAACATTCTCCCTGCTATTCCCTGTAATTTAATCTGTTTAAACCCCAACTGCCTTTATTCGGAATAATCCCAGGTGTAAGACTCTGTCTGCAGATATGAATCTGAGCATGAATGCCAGCCATGGAAAAGACTATCTAAGTGAATGAAATCTGCTGAACAAGAATGAGAAGGGGGGAAAATCATTTTAAGAAATCTCTTTTAGTTTAACTCAGTTTTATTAACCTACAAAACACCTTCATAGTGCTTCTTTTTCTCAGTGCTCCTCTAGTGTGTTAGGCTTTGCCTGGCAGGCAGAGCTGAAAGAGTTACAGTGTAAGAAATTATTTTGTTTTCCCTGGGCTGACATTCCAACTTTACAATGGGAGGGATTATAGCTCTTTGCCATTCCACTCTCCCTGGTTTACTTGTTTGTCTGTTAAATTTAATCTCCATGCAGTCCTTGATGTGGAGCCCCAAAATCAACTCTTTAATAGCCACTTGAACAAGAACCAAGGGGGCCCAGCTGTGCTGGCTGCAATTGCTGTTCTTAGCTTCAGGTCATCAAAGCTAGTGCCCAGTGAAGGTATTCACGTCAAGGATGGCCATTAGGGTTTAGAAATCATTGGGATTGTTCAGGCTCTGAGAGTTTGCAGTGAAACACTAAAGGTGACAAATCTCCCTCTCTCTTCTCATGTTTCTAGCTTCCTCTCTCACTTCCATGGTTCTGTCAGCTGATCACCCTGGCCTGACGTTTAGCCTCAGCCTCCTCCACAGCGAGCCAACCTACAACCAGCCGGTGCAGCAGTGGAGCTTCACTTCTGATCTCGCGGTAAAACCTCAGCTGCCACCATCCTTGCTCTTGCCCCAGGCCTGTTGCTTGGGATGGTGGTGGAACAGCTCTCCCTTTCTCTCCTCAGGTTCGAGACTATTCTGGGATGTACACTGTGAAGCTGATAGCTTGCACCACTGCTCCACACCAGGAGTACAGCCTGCCAGTGATCTGCAATCCGAGAGAGTCCCTCACCTTCGATCTGGATATCCGATTCCAGCAGGTATGACCCCAGGGACACCTTCATCATCTTTCCTTTGTAGTTTGAGTCCCAAATTACCTTTGTTGATCTAGATTACAAAACTGACCTGTTTCAACTCAAAGTTACTGCTCTTGTGGAAGCTGAGGAGTATATAGGATCTTCTGTAAAAGGCTGAAGCTTTTGTGATAATGAGCTACGTCTAGTTTCCAGGACAATCCAGTTGAGACTTGAATCTCGAGATGGTGAGGGAGCATAGCAGAAGGTAGAAGCCTTTCTTTCAAGTCACCATCTTTATCACCTGTACTTCAGTTTATAGGTCTCTCAGTGTCCATGGGGCTAGGAGAACTTTTCTCCAGTGAATCTCCCATTTTCCTGCATGTTTTCACCTTTGAACGATAATTCCAAAGGACAATCACTAAAGAGCGAGCTAAGGATCTGCTTAAACATAGACAGCTTAGACTTCTAAGCCCCCAAAAGATGTTATAAATGGTGATCTAGTCCTAGACGCACTTACGCAGCTTGGTATGAGGTGCTTCAAACCCTTCAGAGAGGTGAGATATGATCTTCAGTGTTTCTTGTTGGCTAGACTGTTGGCTGGGTATAAATTCTATTCTTTTTACCTACTATAGGTCTGTGAAGCTGCTTTCTCAGTCTAAGGCAGGGTAAACTAAGTTGAAACATCCTTTTCCATAATAATTTTGCCCTTATTTCTTGTAAGCTGAAGATCATGAATGCTGGAGGCTAAAGATAGGCTAAGTAAGAAGGTCTGGTAGAACAGAGTAGAAGGCCAATGAGGCAAAATAAGAATGAAGTCATTTATGAATATATTTTACCAATCTGAGATACTAAATTAGAAGATTGCAGTGATCCTCTTGTCATATCTATAGAAAAAATGATAAATAGCAGTAAAAGAAGCTAGATTTACTTGCTTATAAACAATCCAGTTCCTAAATTATGAAGACAGCTCCTACTCCTCTCCGCCTATCCAACCAGTTTTACCCAACTGGGAAAGGCTAAGGTAGGTATTTTGTCCTCAAGGCATGGCCAGCCTTTGGTAGCCAGCAGGAAGCTCACTGACACTGGTGTGGGTGACACTGTTCCTGAGACAGGAATTCACCTTTGGGAGTTCTGTTGGCTTTGGTATGAAAGAGTTTTGTCAGCAAGTTTGGAAAAGATAGCACTATTCTCAGAAGCTTTTTCATCTGACACAAAGATCAGAGCTAGGTCTCTGATCTTAAAGATGGGACCTCCAGAGAAAGCTTGATTCATTCCTAAGGTAAGAGTTCCTTCACTGGCTCTAGAAGGAAGTGTGGATGGCCAACACTGGGAAAATGCTGAGCTTTTAGACTCACAAAAGTGAGACGAATGGATCATGTAGTAAGATGGGAACAGGCAAGCACACATACCCTTCCCAAAGCCCAGCTGGGAACCAAATATGGAGCAATGGACTCTGCTTGTAGAAAGCATTGACTAGAAGAAATCTGAAGGTCCTGTTGGATGGATAGCAGAACATCAAGTGCCAGTGCTCCAGCACGACCTTGGCTGTGCAAGCAGGAAGCTTTCTCATTTCTGCTATTTGGAGCCAATACAACTCCTACAGGAAGAGTGTGGCTGTGGTTTCATGCTCATTAGTAGTATAGATGTGTGCTATTAAATCATCTTACAGCATAAATCTGAACTCTATCAGTCAGGGACACACATAATCACTCTTCTGTTGGATTAGCCAGAGTACACAAGGGAATGGATGCAGGCTTTATGCTTTCATTTGGTAGGATGCCAGCTAAGATTCCTGATATGGCATTAAGTCCTGGCAAAGCAGAGAGATGATACATGATCTGACCTGAAACCTGCCTTCTCAGGGTTAAACCAGCAAAAAAAATGGGAATGGAGGGTGTGAGGGGAATTTGTCTGAGTTCAGCACTTCAGCTTTTCTCTGACATTTCTAATCTTGCCTCTAGGAACATGAAAGCAGCTCCCAGCAATGCTTACACCACAGCTTGTGTCTGGTCCTAGTGTAAACAAGATGGTGCTTAATAATTCCAATAAAACTCAAAAGAGCTGAAAAAGTGATTTCAAAATGGACCAAGTAGCTGGGGAGGGAACGAACTCTTACCTGGAAGAAGCCTACAAGTAGAACTAAGAACCAGGACTAAGGCCAAGAACTGCCTTGGTTGAAATAAATGGATACTGTAGGTCTCATTCTGTCAGATCAAACTGGAATAATATAGTATATGGAAGTTTCAGGTCCCCCAGAAAGCAGCAATGACCAGCAGTACATTAGCAGAAATTCAGTAGGCAATGTCTAGCTCTTCACCTCTCGGATCTTCTAGTCATTTAGCAAAAGTGAATAGGATTGGTATTCCTTGTTTTAGAAATAAGAAACAAAAGAGAGAGAAGGCAGCATGGAAGGTCAGGCTGCAAGGGTGATCCTTAGACTAGAAAACACCTAATATTTTGCTCGGGCCCACTGCATCTAGTGCTGAGATTCTCAGTGCAGGAAAGCTGTGGAAGCAGGTCCAGAGGAGGCCACAAAAGTGATCAGAAGGCTGGAACACCTCTCCTGTGAGGAAAGGCTGAGAGAGTTAGGCTGGGAGTTCAGGCTGGAGAGGAGAATGAGCCAAGGAGAACGTTGCAGCCTCCCAATATGAAGAGGACTTAAAGGCAGAGAGAGACCTTCTAGCAAGGGCTGTAGAGACAGGCCAAGGGGCAGTTGAGAGAGGATAGGTTTAGATTGCACATGAGGAAGAAATTGTTTAGAATGAGGATGGTGAAGCACTGGAACAGATCACCCAGAGAAGTTGTGGATGCCCTATGTTCAAAGCTAGATTGGATGGGGTTTGAGCAACCTGGTCTTGTGGAGGATATACATACTTATGGCAGTGGGGGTGGGCTAGATGATCTTTCAAGATGCCCTTCAACCCAAAACATTCTGTGGTTTTAGGAAGTCAGTGAGTGCAGGTGATCACAACTGGACCAAGGTGATTTTGGCTGTAGTCTAATGAGGAAACAGGCACAGTCTGACAATCCCTTGTGGTCTCCTGTGGCCCCTGGTGCCATAACTGTGCCCACAGCAGAGGGAGCATTAAACTCATTGCCCACAGGAAAGTGTGGGGAGTGATACCCATGTTCCTAGAATTCTTGGATGGGTAGGATGAGCTCATTAGCCTTCTGGCAGTCATCCTAGGAGAAGGGCAACTCTGATTCCAAACCCGGGCAGATGGATCTCGTTTAGCCCTGGAAGGCCTTCCAGCTAAGAGGTTAAACCTCCATCCTAAGGACTTGGCTGCCAGCGTCCAAGCTTGCTAGGCCCTGGCAGATGAACCTTAGGACTAAAGGGTGGGTCCAGCTCTGCACATGCTGTGTCTCACCTAAAAAAAATCCATTGCTAGGCTTGAGGGGGCTATCTGCTATCTTCTTTTTATCAGCGCGCTTGGAAAAGGTGCTGAGGAGGAGCATGGGTGGAGCCCTCCCTGGAGCTTCCTTCACAAAGCCTAGCCATACAATGAGGAAAGGATGGACAGGAGAGGTGTTGTTTCTTCCAGTTCTTAGTCCAGTGCTCCAGCTGCTATACTGAATTGCCATCTTGGACTTTTAATTTCCCTGGAAGCTTTTTGTTCTGATTTCCTTCACAGTTGTTTTCACTGGTCACAAGTTAGGGACCGTTTTATGAATCAAGTATCAAGAAGGCAATGTGTTTGGTGTCTCCCCTCTGGACACTTGGTTCAATATTCCCTTCTTTAACATATAGCTGCCCATATCCTTTTTCCTCCCACTGTGACCCCTGAAGAGGGAAGCAGGGAGCCTGGAACACCAAGGAGGGTTGTATTACCACTGTCTCACTCTGGGATTTGCTGAAGATGAACAGCATTCAACCTCCACACTCTGCTTTATCTCAGCCCCTTCAGCATCTCCTTTCTTTAAAGGTGCATGACTATTGCCTGACTGAAGCACTTCTGTAACCAGGATACTAAGTGCCCTGGGATGGACCAACCTCAAGAGCTCTCAGCTTCTCATGAGCTTTGGTCTCTCTACCATGAGTGATCTGCATTGTCCCCAGATCATCCCTAAGTAGAGCTGATGGGCATTACAAATATGCAGAGTGTAAGCAAATCCTCACAGATCATTCTTTTAAGGACTCTTCTTTAAAATGCCTCAAATGCACATAAGAATAATTACATTTAAACTCCTATCATAAACAAAAGGTATGCGTGCAACACTCAGAGATAACACTGAAATAAAAAGAATGACTCCAAACAGGATGGCTAAGAGCTGTGCAATTTACCCAGGCCATTGCTGCTGGCATTGTGCTAAACTGAAATCCAGTTCTTGTTTCCTACTCAGTGGACATTTCCTTTGTCAAGGAAGGGCTGGAGGAGGCCATGCTTGATTCTATTCCAGAAGCACAGCTGGAAACCAGTTGTGCCAGTCAGGTGTTTGAAGCTCTGGGACTGCAATCCTGCAACCCAATAGCCTAAATCCCAGGCATTTAGAAGAGAGCATTCCAAGAGAATGGAAAGCAAAAAGGCAATGGGGGTAGGGTTCCTCTTTCTGAAGAGCAGCAGTGGGTTTATAAAAATATTTCAGCTGTACAGCCATCTGACCCAGATCCTGTTGCTTTAATAGTTTTGAGGCTCTATTGTGAAACAGGAATGTGAAGAAGAACAAATGTGTCAGCTCTATGAGTAGCAGCAGCAGTTTCAATCTCATTCCATCAGCCCCGTGTCCTTAAGCCAGCAAGAATGTTTTCTCTTCCTTTGCCTTCCTTCCTTTCCATACACATATACATAGATATGCATAAATATGCATAGATGTTAGCATTTTGTTATTTGTTTAGTGGCCTCTAGTTCTTTTGAGGCTCTCCTCAACACTTATGCTGACTGTATTCTTTCCCTTTTGTTATGCTATGTCCCTGGATAGTTTTCCTTCTAACTTAAGTTAGAACCTGCTTCTTTTAGTGTTGATTGGTTTTATTCTTGTCATGTAATCAAGGAAGAACCACAGATAACTGTGTCAGATAAAGATCAATATTAGCACAGAAAGACATTCAAATGGACTGGTGCATTTTCAGTGCCTCAGAAGAGCTGCCACTTGCAAATAAATCCTCAGCACTCTGCCCTTCCACATCACTGGCAGAGGATCAGAAGCAGAGGTGGAACTCGAGTGTAAGAATGAAAACAGGAGAGAGAAAACAGTCTGTGAGGAGTCAGAGGGAGGCAAGGCTTTGAGGGAAATTCTTTCCTCATGTTACTTCCACAGAGAAGTTGCCCTGAGCACCTCCTTGGCTGGGATATGGAAAAATGTGCTAGAATCATAGAATCATAGAATGTTAGGGGTTGGAAGGGACCTAGAAAGATCATCTAGTCCAACCCCCCCTGCCAGAGCAGGATCACCTAGACCAGGTCACACAGGAATGCATCCAGACAGCTCTGGAATGTCTCCAGAGAAGAAGACTCCACAGGCTCCTGGGCAGCCTGGTCCAGTGCTCTGGCACCCTCACTGCAAAGAAGTTTTTCCTCGTGTTAATACTAAACCTCCTGTGGTCCAACTTGCTAGGAAGAAACTAACCTAGAATCCTATCAAATATCAAAACCAAAGGTTGTATGGATGTAAAATATATATCAGTGTTTGTCTAGTACAAAGGAATCTTTTGGGGTTAAACTTGATTGTTGCATGCAGATGTGCAGAGCTGCTGAAGAATGTCCTTTGGGAGAAGATCCTGTTGTGTTTTAAGAGTTGGATTTGTTGAAGATCCTTATGCTGTTGTGTTATAGGTCAGTGACCCAGTGGCTGCTGAGTTCAGCTTGAACACCCAGATGTTCCTCCTCTCCAAAAAGACACTGTGGCTCTCTGATGGCTCCATGGGCTTTGGGCAAGAAAGTGATGTTGCTTTCTCAGAAGGTATAATTGTGCACAGATCATGTCCAATTTATATGTGTTCCACATTCATTAGGATTGTGTTTCAGTCAAAACAAGACAGGAATGAGGGTTTGGGCTAACCTCTTGTATTCTTTTGGCCGTTGACATCAGAGCTGTTGGCCAGCCTGCACTGAAACAATTGTGCCTGAGGGTCTCATTCTTCATAAGCTGAGCACTTCATAAACATTGGCTGATATTAAGAACATTTCTAGTGTATGAGCAAACATGGCACAGTCTTTTTGTTGTGGCTGAGTGTACTGGGTCTGCCTGGGATGGAGTTAACTTCTTTCATAGCAGTCATGATGGTGCCATGCTTTGCATCTGTGGCTAAAACAGTGTTGCTAACATGCCATGTGGCTACTGCTAAGCAGTGCTTGCACAGCATCAAGGCTTTCTCCCTTACCCCTGCCCTCCTCTGACTAGGCTGGAGGTGGGAAGATTGCTTCAACTGGTCCATCTGTCAGTGGACCCAAGCAGTCATTTCATACCTCTGCTTTCCTCAGCATTTCTTAGAGTGCCAGCACCATGTTTTGGGATCTATTGGCACAGTCTCCTGAACAGCAGATGCTTGATCTCTCTCAAAGTCTACAGTTGCTCCAAATTGTGGTAAAGACAACACATTTTTCCTTTCCTTCTCCACATTCTCAGCCTTCCTAACTGCTTCTGACCATGGTGCACAGTGTGTAGCAGTGGCCCAGGTTCTTTGTACAAGCCAGGCAAGCATGGCTGATCTCAAACATTAATGTCTGTATCACCTTTCCTAGTATTCATATCCCAGCCTGACCTAGTAAACTCTTCAGCAGCCTAAACAGGATTCTACTGACATGATAACAAACATCTCTTCCACAAAGAGAGTTGTCAGGAGGCCAAAACCTACACCCTGCTCTGGTGCAGAGAAACACATCATGTTCCTTCAAGCACTTTTGGAATGGAAAGCCCAGCCTTAAAGCAGCCCCTGAAGGGGTTCAGCTTGTACCACCAATCAATGATCTTCTGCTGCTGTTAGCTGGCCTAGTAGAGTGTGCCCTCTGGTCACTGCCTTTGCCAGCCCCTAGAGAGGATGCTGGGTGTCTTTGGGTGTAGTGACCCTGCTCTAAGCTTATGAGCTTAGCCTAAGTCGTGTGCTCAGTGTTGCAGTGCAATGGGATGTGAACTGTGTGCACTGTTTGCAGGTGATGTCATCTATGGTCGAGTGATGGTGGATCCAGTGCAGAATTTGGGTGATTCCTTCTACTGTAGCATCGAGAAGGTTTTCCTCTGCACAGGAGCTGATGGATATGTACCCAAATATAATCCATCCAACACTGAATATGGGTGCCTTGCTGACTCTCCCTCCCTTCTCTACAGGTTTAAGATTGTGGTAAGTGTTCTCATCCTGGGAGAATACACAGATAAATCTATTTTTCTAACTTATTTTTATCCAAAACCGCCTGTTCTTTACAATGTCCTCAACAGCACCAAATGTTTGACTCCAGCTCCAGGCTGACAGGAACTGATGAGGGCAGTATCTTCCCTTTCTCCCTCATGTTCCAACCTTAATTTTTCTGGGGACTCTTATCATGTAGAGTTTAACCTAAGTTAGAATCCCAAGAGAAGCTTTTTCTCCACACTGTCTATATCCATTGACTATAGAGAGCCTCTTAGGAGACATGCAGGTTAAGGATTGGAATTGACTTCACATTTAGTCATCTAAAATCTAGTGTGTAATGTCACGTTAGTCATCCAGCTTGCCTCTCTAGTCAACAGGGAAAGAGACATGCCTCTAAAGTTGGCTTAGAACATCTGAACATCATTTCAGAGTAAGCCTAGGTGACTACAGACCTGATGGCTAATTTGTAGTGTTAACTTCAAGTAAGATGATTGGCATTATCTCAACTAATTTATGTGAATGTCTGTTAAAAACAATGAAAAGTAGCTTCTTTAAAAAGGGGAAATGGATTTCTTGCTTCTATTTCAGACCACATGGATGCATCTTTTTTCTTTTAGAAATGCATCTGTGGTCATTCCCTTTGATTTCAACAAGGCAAGAGGTTAAATACAAGTCAGTACAAGTCAGGTGTGACCACAACTGTTTCTCATGGTTTTTTCTCCTGAGATTACAATGGTTTGCATAAAATAGCATGTGCAAATTACACAATTCGTACATTGCTTAGGGAAATCAGAACTGTTTCATCCTAGAAGAAGTGAATCCTTGTTTTACAAACATTTTTTTTTTTACCCTTCATGCCAATGCAGGACAAAGCTCAGCCAGAGACACAAGCCAGGAGCTTTGGAAATGTGCTTTTTAATGCCAAACTGGCAATAGATGATCCTGAAGCAGCTCCCTTGGTTCAACAGCCAGGCTCAGATGGTTTTAAAGTAGACTCAACTCCTCTCTTTCAGGTATGGTTTCTGTAGCTGATTAGCTAGAGGAGTGAAGCAAGCAAAAAACAAGTGTTGTTTACCTGCTCTAGGTTCTCCTGCTCTGGCAGGGAGGTTGGACTAGATGATCTCCAGAGCTCCCTTCCAACCCCTAACAGTCTGTGATCCTGTAACAGTAAGTCCTTTGGAAGCCAAAAGATTTATTCCTATTCTAGTGAAGATCAAACAGGATGATAAATGCTTAAAAATCTCTAGATGTAAAATTTGGAGCAATTCTGATGAGATTACTGTGCAGGTGCTCTGCTTTTCTCTTGCTTAGTTCCACAGTCTAAGCAAAAATTGTACAAATTATTCTTGCACATTTCTTCGAAGGTCTGGGTAAGTTTCTTGTTACACAGCATTGTTTTATTGCTTCCCACCTCACTTCTTAAGAGACCAAAAATAAAAGGATCATAAGCATTTATAGTGAACTTCACCAAAATCTTCAGTGTTATTCATTGATACTCAGTATTTTCTGTGCAGTTCTATCCTTGCCAAATTTGTGCAGTGTGAGACCTCTCAGAACTGGAAAGCCTAGGAATTGACAACTAGAGCTACAGCTACTTCTTAGTTAAGAAACACAGTGTGCCCTCAGCAAGTTTGATGATCCCAAACTGGGAGCAGTGGCTGACACCCCAGGAGGTTCTGCTGCCATGCAGAGTGACCTGGACAGGCTGAGAGCTGGGCACAGAGAAACCTTAGGAAGTTCACCAAGGGCAAGTGCAGGGAAATGCACCTGGGGAGAAATAACCCCAGGGAGCAGGACAGGTTTGGGGCTGATCAGCTAGAAAGCAGCTCACTGGAACAAGCCCTGGGTGTCTGGGTGCACAGCAGGAGGACCATGAGGCAGCAATGTGCCCTTGGGGCCAAGAAGGCCAATGGCATCCTGGGCTGCAGCAAGAAGAGTGTGGCCAGCAGGGCCAGGGAGCTTCTCCTCCTCCTCTCCTCTGCCCTGGGGAGGCCACAGCTGCAGTATTGGGTCCAGTTCTGGTCTCCCCTGTTCAGGAAAGACAGGAAACTTCTGGAGAGTGAGAGAAGGGCTACTAAAATGCTGAGGGGACTTGAACAGCTCTGTGCTGGGGAGAGGCTGAGAGAGCTGGGGCTGGTTAGGCTGGAGCAGAGCAGCCTGAGGGGAGATCTGAGCAATGCTTAGCAATCCTTACAGGGTGGGAGGCAGGAGGCTGGGGCCAGGCTTTGTTCTGTGGTGCCCAGGGACAGGACTAGACGCAATGAGCACAGACTAGCAGCCAGCAAGTTCCAGCTGAACAGGAGGAGGAACTTTTTTGCTTTGGGGGTGGTGGAGCACTGGCCCAGGCTGCCCAGGGAGGTGGCTGGAGTTTCCATCTCTGGAGAGATTCCAAACCTGCCTGGACACATCCTGTGCAAGCTGCTCTAGGTTCTCCTGCTCTTGCAGGAGTTTGGACTAGATGATCTCCAGAGGTCCCTTCTGACCCCTAACATTCTGCAGCCTGTCTACAGTTGAGGTCCTTTGTATGGACATTGGTACTTAGAGTACCAAAAAAATGGTAAGGCTGTGCTGCTTTGTCTTCACCTGATATCACACACAGTGTCATAGAATCATTAGGGTTGGAAAGCTTCTAAGATCATCAATTCCAGCCATCAACCTATCAGCCCCATGCCACTAAACCATGTCCCTAAGCACCACATCTAGATTTTTTTTGAAGCACTACATCTATATGTTTTTTGAACATCTCCAGCGATGGTGATTCCACCACCTCCCTGGGCAGCCTGGGCCAATGTCTAACAACTCTTGCTGGGAAGAAATGTTTCCTAACATCTAATCTAAACCTCCCCTGATGCAACTTGAGGCCATTTCCTCTTGTCCTATCACTGTTAACCCTGGAGAAGAGACCAACCCCCACCTCACTCCAACCTCCTTTCAGGTAGTCGTAGAGAGAGATGAGGCCTCCCCTGAGCCTCTGCTTCCTCAGAGTAAAGTGACCTTGAAGAAGATTGGAGACTATCCCCTCTTAAAATGTTGGCAGAAAAGATGACTGCTCTGGTGGACTTTGGCATTGTGGGAGGTTATCTGTGCATGGTTTTGAAACCACTTGTCCAGGCAACCAGTTCAGGACAGTGATTGATTTCTTCTGTGCAGAGTGCTGCCCAGATTGGGTCAATGTAGGTTTAAATACTAAAACCTGATGTATTTCTAGGTGTCTCTGGGCAGGGAGTGGTATGTCCACACCATCTACACCGTGCGCTCCAAAGAGAACGCTAAGCACAGCATCGGCAAGAGAAGTGTGGGCCACCAGTACCACTCACTCTTCAGTGGTGGGAGCCCAGGAGCACCCCCGAGGAGACATCAGAAGAGGGGAGCTGAGCAGGACCCAGAACTTGCCCAAGAAATTGGAGGAGCAAAGCACCGAGGAACAAACATCCGGCACATAGCGCTGGATCGCAGCAGCAAGAGCAAGCTGCCTGCACGGGAGGTGGCAGTCAGCGGAGCCCTCCCCAGGGAACTGAATCACCAAAGTGCAGGGCTCAGCCTGGTCACTATCATTGGGGGAGCTGCTGCCACTTGCCTTGCCATCTGCTTGCTTGCCATCATCATTTTGCTGCTCAAATGGAAACAGAATTCAGAGAAGAAGGAAGCCACCAAGGAGCCAGGCAGCAAGGAACCAATGATGCTCCCCTATCAGAATTACACCAGTGACAGCTCAGAGGTTTGATCCGTAGAGCACAGGATTCAAGCCAAAGTGCCTCAAAAAAACCCCAAAACACTTGAACTGCGCTTTGCTAGCAGCAGATCATGGTAAGGAACAAAGAGTTCATAGTCTTCTAGGTGTACTTGAGATTGGTTCTCCTGACCTCTTGCTGAATCCATAGCAAATCTCTCCCTTGGCACCAAAGGCGCTCCTGACCTCCCTGAGTCGTGCACTAATCTTCAGCAGCAATTCAAAGCACTGCATTGGAAGGGAGAGATTTAGGGGTTGGGCTGGTGCTTCTTTTGGTTTTTATTTTATTTTTGATTTTCTGACATTTCAGAGGAGTAGCAGAAACTCTCCCAAGGTGCTGTATATCCTGTCTACAATGAGAGAGGAGATCTGCTTCTCCAGAAACACACAGAATACTTGAGAGGAGGAATCCTTACACTCCTGAGCTATATTTTGTACAGTTCCTCATGAAGAAGTCAATGTCTACCTTTAGTCTGAAAGGTGATGAAATGCCTTAGGCATGAATCCTCTCTCCTGTGAGCTTTTGCTTTCATTTAAGCTATCCCAGTGATTTCTTTTGGTTTGTTTTACTGATGTGTAACTGAATTTTTTTCAGAGGACAGCTAGATTAAACAGCAGAACATCCTAAACTAGTGCACGTCACAGGATGAAATGCACACATTTTTCTGCCGATTTTTATTCAGCTATTTAATCTGAGATTTATTTTCTCTTTATTTATGTTTATATAAAGCCAAAGAATGCAACAAATCCAGAAAAGAACTTCTGGTTTTTTTCACAGAAACTGGATGCTTCTCTCCTCTTTAGTTTCTAATGGACCATGGAAGTGTTCAGTTCTCTTTGTTAGTGCATATCCACTGCTGGGAGATGCAAGCATGAGTGGATCAGTGCCTAGGGAAGATGATAGAGTTAGATTCAAAATGCAGAGGACAAGGTTCTGCCTGAGCTGAGTCTAGGAATCATGATGCTGAATCCAGCCTCTGATTGTCAGTTTCCATGGTAAGTGGCAAGGGAGTGAAGAAAAAAATGAACATTTGGTATTGACTCAAGCAGTATTTATTGCTGTAGAACCACAGCCCACCTTGACAAAGGTGCTGGGGCAGTGTTGGACATGCTGAACAAGTGACTGCTTCTGCAGGAGTAATTCTAGTTTTCTCTCAGCTTTCTTCATATAGGTAACACGACAGCATGGTGTCCTACGGGAGTTTGGGTCAGCAGTATCTCCTGTCAGTTCTTGGCCAGACAGGAACTGTTCCATCCCAAAGATGCCCTGCCAAATGCTTGGCTAGGAAGGCTAGGCAACCTTCAGGAGAGCTTGTTCTGTTTGGCACACTAGCATTATAGATGAAGAAGTCTCTTCATAAATCCTATCAACTCTATAAAATCTGAATCAGGCTATTGAGACTGTTGCTAAAATACCTGTTCCCTTCTACCATCTCGTGGTAGTGACTGTGGGCAGGCCCTCACCTGTCTTCAGCTTCATGGCACTTGGCAGTTGGGATTCTGGGGACCACGTTGAGGTAGCTGAGGGGGATCCAACTTGAAAGCAGCCTGTGACTGCAATCATCTCAACTAAAAAAAAAAAATCTATCCAAAAGGCTTCCTAGCCTGGCTCAGATAGACCTGACCAAGTAATTCTGCACAGTCATCCCCTGAGTCACCAAGACTCAAAGAGGTTGAGGTCTGCTAGCCTAGAGGAGTTTCTGTGCAGTGTGACCATGCACACAGAAGGACTCATGCTGACAGATGGGCAGCTCTGGCTTTATCTTATTTGGACTTCAGCTCCTTTAATGAGATTTCATCAGCTTTTCACCCAATGCATCAGCTCGGAATCTGTCCTACCTTCTTTAGCTTCTCTGCAGGCTCTGCTCCAGGCTGCTTGCAGCAAGCTGAGGGTCAAACTCCACTCCTCAAATCATGCAGTCAGCTCTTACTTTAATTAAGCTGAGTTCTAGCCTGAGACAATTCTCCTCAAGAGGTGCCCAGTGCCTGAGACCTTTTTCCTAGTCACCTGACATTAATGAATGAAGTTCTTTAATGAAGCTCCTGCTTTTGTGATCCATGCATTAGGTGTGCAAGATTGATCAAAGCCTCCCAGATCCTGCCTGTTTGGATAGCAGCAGTCAGTGATACCACAGTAAAAATGGGACACATGTAAATAATAGAACCTTTTAATATTTATGAAGTGCCTGTTTTGTATGAGCAGAGGAGATCTTTTTAAGAATATATATATATAATACAGAAATGAGGTGTTTATCAGTAGAGCTATTTGGGTTTTTCCTACTTTTGAATTTAGCAGTCAAATATCATTAGGGTTGCTTGCAGGCAAAATGGTTTTGAATGATGATTTCTTGCTATTAAAATCATCTCAAACCCCATGTGTTCTACAAGCCTGGCAAACAATTTGCTCACTGCGTCTGGTTACAGCTCTGTCAAATGTCAAGGTTCAGGAGGATTAGTGGACTGAAGTTTTTCTCACCATATATAAAATATCGGTGCAAAGTGGGGATAACAAAAGCAGAAAGCAAACACTGGGAAGCAGGACAAGCACGAAGAAGATTCATGAGTCAGATAGCCAAGTCGTCTGCCTGGGAAAGAAAAAAACCCCAAATCCCAGTATTTTCAGTAAAGCTTGCCAGATTTGTCCCATTCCTTAAGAAATTGGATTTCTTACACTAAATGCCTCTGGAAGAGTGTGACTTTTTTATTAGGGCTTCAAGGTTGGAGATTTCAGCAAGATATTTGAGGGGCTTATGAAATGTTTTCCCATCTCCTTCTCAAGTGACCTTGTTTCCCCTCACCTGAGTAAGTGCCTGGTTCCCATTTATGTGCACAAGTATGTGAATATTTATCTCTCCACGCACTAAACTGAGTGTATTTTGTATCTATTTAATGTATTTCCAGCTTATGTATTCAATCCTCTTTGTCCCTGCAGGTGTTTATTTTGCCAGCAGTAATGGAACCATTGAACCAAGAGCTGCTGTGGTTCAGTTTGGTATCAAAACTCTTTCCATGCCTATTTACTTGGAACAATTGTGGTTTTTTGCTTATGTCTATGGCTGTGATAATTGCTATTTGTATCAGGAAAAAAAAAAGAAATAAAACTACTTCCGTTTGGTCACCAAGCTAAAATGTGTGTGTGGAGAGGAGTCAGGAAAAACTGGCTGATGGAAGAACATGAACTCCCTGCTGTGTTTGCAATAAATCTCACTGCTTTGTTCCTGCACTGATTGTTTCCTGGGCCTGGTCTGCACAGAGGTTGGGGTTTTTTGCCCTCCTGGCTCAGAGGGGGAATTTTCTTTCCATTCCAGAACTCTGTAGGTATCGAGATATTGGATTGTTGTGTTCCTGCAGTGCTGGCAGGGTTTGTGCTGCTGGGAAGGGAAGGTGAGGCTGCAGAAAGCAGAATCACAAAGATTGGTAGAGACCTCTAAGAACATCAAGTCCAACCATACTAATCACTAACATGCCACCTAAACCATGGCCCTAAGGAGAGCATCTAAATGTCTCTTAAACCCCTCCAGGGATGGTGACTCCACCACCTCCCTGGGTAGCCTGGGCCAAGACTTAACAACAGTATATATATAACAGTATTTTATATCTGTATCTAGAGATCTATACTGTGGTGCAGAAAGAACAAGCAGCTCTGAACCTTTCCCCTCTCACCTCATCCTTTATAATCTAAACTGGCCAGCAGTGCCCTCTGATTTCTGTGTGAATTTCAGCAAGCCTCCACCTCCTTCCATGTCAGCAAGGCTTCAAGGCTAGTTAGGCAAGTGACACAGCAAATGGACCAACTGCTGTAAGGAAGGATCAACTAGCAGACAGTGATTCCTGCTCTGCTGGGACTGTTCATGATGGAAATTAAGAAAGAAATATGTTCACAGGATCAATAAATTAAAGGACCTGAACTTCCTGCTCTGAGGTGTCCACAGTTGATTTTGGCACTGAGTGGAATTCTCCTAGTACTAAAGATGTTCAAGCATGTTCCACGGGTCCAGAATGACTTTCTCCTAGCCCAAGCATTGTTCCACTTCAGCACTGATAGGAGTCACAGTTTTTTAATGCATCCTCACTCTCTTTTGAATGAATGAATGACTGAGCTCCTGCCCTGAAGGAATCCAGCTCCTGTCACTGAATGCTTTACCTTTGAAAGCTGCTCAGTAACTGACTCTCAAGTGATCTGCTGTTTGAATATTGGGTTTCTTATTATTTATCTCAAGAGATAACCCATTCAGAATTTAACTGGCACTACTGTTGCTTTGAGAGGTAACCATTAAAAAAGAAGGGAACTTCTGGAAGGTTCTTACAGGATGCATCTTGTTTCATTTTGTGGCCAATGCTCAAGCATCTGCTGGATTCCTGCTGTCTCCTGTTGCCAGACTTCCACTCTAGAGCCTCAGAAAGAAATCCCCAAGGGAAGAGTGTTGGAGAGGTGCATGAAATCCTGAATGTTACAGAGCTGGTGAGTAGGGAACAAGGATTCTCTGGTTCTTGAAATATTTTAGAGGTTCCCCCTGTGAAATTTGCTGGCTACAGGAATGAAACAAAGCAGGCAAGAACTAATCATCTGACCTGAAATTCATTCATAATGAATTCATGAATTAATTCATAGGAATACAGAAACAACTCATTCCTGAAGGATGCTGTGTATGTCAGACTAAAAATAGAGTGAAGTACATGGAAGAAAAGTCTATTACAGTCACAGCTCTTCGCTTCAACAGTAGATCAGGAAGCCCAGGCTAGAAAAACCTGGGAGGATTCAGGAGAAGGATCAAGCTGTTCACCTCCTTTTTCTCTTCCCTACATCTCCACCACTGGACACTATCAGAGACAGATCATCAAACCCATAAGAGCTTCTCTCATGCCCTAACAGATGTATACTGTCCACAAGTCCAAGGCTTGGAATTCATAAAGTAGGAAAAACACCATTGATTTATTTTGGGGTTAGAGAGAATGAAAGTTTCCATTTGTCAGCACTCTAGGTCTCTAAGAGCTGGCTCACCTGGACCTAGACCCCCTGCTGAGGACTGCTTGAGATGGTGGCATGAGTCAACAGCCTTCTCCTGGCACAGATCATGACAAGAAAGAAACATAAACATGACATAATGCAGAAGCAGTAGCTCATGGGGATGTGGCTTGGGCTTTTCTTCCATTTCTGGGCAAGAGACTTGGATTTCAATTCATCAGCTGCTCTCTGCCCCACAGGGACTGGTCCCCAGCATTGTCAAGGCCATGAGACAGAGGTTGGAGTAGGGTTTCAGGAGGAATTTCTTCACTGAAAGGGTTGGTAAGTCTTGTCCCAGGCTGCCCAGGGAGGTGCTGGAGTCACCATCCCTGCAGGGGTTTAAGAAACATCTAGATGTTCTACTTAGGGCCATGGTTTTGTGGTATGGGAGTGATAGGTGTGGCTGGACTTGATGATCTTAGAGGTCTCTTCCAACCTTGTGTGATTCTTCTGCCAGGTCACCCTGAGCATTCCTCACTTTCACACAAAAAGCAGTGGGATGGGGAGGTTGAAACACAACTTCCACCCCAAAGATTTGTGGTATTTCATGACTTTTAACCTGAGTTTTTGTATCACTGATGATTCTTTTCCTCAAAAAAACCAACCCACCAGGGGTATTTCTGATGCCACTATCCCTCCACAAGTGTATCCCAGTCTTGTTACCTCAAATAAAGCAAATGATGGGCAATGAGCAGATTTTTCTGCATAGATTTTCCTCTCTTGCCATTTGAGAAGTCTCCATCACTGCAGATAAACTTGGACTTTGGCAAGACCTGGCTGGCTCTCGAAACTCCAAACTATGAGAAATGCTTGATTTTCTGTTCTCCAGTGACCACTCAGTCGTGTGCTTCTTCCTGGCTGCTTCAGAGCTCTTAGGTTCTTTTCAGTGAGGACTTTGCAGTCCATGTAGTTCTGTGACAGGTGACAAAGGTGAAGAGCAGCTTCCAAGAGGGAGAGTAGGGTGGATGAACACAGCCCCAGAAATGATGTTTGTGGGTCACCTCTGCAGGCAGACAGGGAGGTGGTCAGGGCACACCTCTCAGCACTGCAGGAGAGGAGGAGGCAATGTGGGTTTGCTTTATCTGCATTTGCCTGAGGAGTGTTTCCCTAAGCTCATAGCTGCATTCTTCTGTGCTTTATACACATTATCTGACTTTTTATATGGTCTTGGCCTACTCTGTGCAGAGCACCCTGCCTGGCTGACTCCCTAGAGAGGGCACTTTCAGATAGCTGAGCTGCAGATAAGGATATTGATTCCTTAAGAGCACTGTAAATACAATGAAGCCAGCCTTGATTTCTGCTGTAACCCCCAGGGCAGAAGAGCTATCTGCAGACTGGAAAGAGGAATAAGTAACAAGAGTAAAATAAATATCCTTAGAAGGTGTATTTTTTTTCTCTATGTTCTTTTAACCTCAGAGGTTCACAGAATCACTAAGGTTGGAAAAGACCTCTAAGCTCATCAAGTCCAACCCTACCTGTCACCCCCATGCCACTAAACCATGGCCCTAAGTACCACATCTAGATGTCTCTTGGATTCAGGGATGGTGACTCCACCACTGCCCTGGGCAGCCTAGGCCAATGCCTAACAACTCCTTCTGGGAAGAAATGCTTCCCAGCACCCCATCTAAACCTCCCCTGCTGCAACTTGAAGTCATTGTCTCTCATCCTCTCACTGTTAACCCTGGAGAAGAGACCTACCCCTATCTCACTACAACCTCCTTTCAGGGAGCTGTAGAGAGAGATAAGGTCTCCCCTGAGCCTCTTCTTCTCCACACTAAACAAATTCAGTTCCCTCAGCTGCTCCTCACCACCCTTGTGCTCCAGAGCCCTCATGTTATGATAGAAAAGCCCAAGAGCCTCTCTGCTTTTTCCTATATGCCAGAGAGCTGTTAGCATTGCTCAGTTGCTGGCCTTGTATCAGGCCTTAAGGTGCTTGAATTCGTGTTAGAAGTGAAGCTAGCCCTCTGCCTGCTGTGAGATATGGACAGCTTAAAGGGGATTTAAAATCATCTTTGCCTCTCCCTTCTGGTTCTAGGTGGAATTTAGCTGGAGAGAGGCCCCCACATTTTCAAGGCATCTGCTTTCCTGGAGAAGTTCTTGGGTTGCAGGGAGTGGGAAGTGTGGGCTGCAGTAAATCAAGAGTCCCTAGGGGTGGGGTCAGGCTTCTGACTGCAATAATCCCTGCAGAGAGGACCCAGATGAGATAAACCTTCTTCTTGGCAATAAACTGGGGTGGTCAGCACAAAAAGTTCATCTTGCCTTCCAGGGTGGAATACCATGAGGCTGATGTAGCCGAGCAGAGCAAGGTGTTTATGGCTAGCTCTGAACTGCCTACTGGGAAGGCACCAACTTCATTAACACTGACCCTTTCAGCAACTGCTGAAAAGCAAACGCAAAGCAGTGCTGATGTGAGTCTGGATCAGACAGTTTCAGGCAGAGGAGACCCACCCACATCTCACCCACAAAACAGACAATCACATCAATCTTCCAGTTGAGGCTGCAGCTCTCAGGATTAATTCACCTATCCCACCAGAAACAAGCATCCAACAGCAAGTAGAGGCACAAAGGGCTAAGAAACTGAGCAAAGAAAGAGTTAGTGGACTCACTACTCTTCCTTTCTCCTCCAGCTGACAAGAGGATCAGACCCATGGCCTGACATCATCTTAACAGAGACTGAACATCCAAACTTTTACACTACTGGGTTTTGAAGTCAGGTTTCCTGTTTCCCATGGTGCTTTAAAGCATGTCCCACTCATGTTCTCTTTCCAGTCTTTCTGGGCATCTTAGACTACTTTAGAGGTTTGGCTTTCTGTCTCAGGAGGAAGTGATCTCTCCTTCCCCATTCAGAGAAGTCTAAATGGAAACCATTCCCATTTGCCAGAGTTATGTATGTAAAGACTGTTTAAAAACTAGGTCAAATCTCTGCTTTGCCTGAAATTGAGGGATCTAAGAGAGTTTACACTAGGTTTAAACCAGCAGCTGCTGGTGAACCCATCTCCTTCTGATACAGTGCAGCGCTCACCACAGCTCTATGGTCTAACCATGCTGGTAGGAGGGTTGCTCTTCAGAGTAAACAAAACCCCCCCAAAACCCAAACCAAAACAAGAGTGTGACTCTGAATAAAACCCACCCAAACCAAACCACACCCCAAAACTAACACCCTCCCCCAAAAACAACCCAAACCATGGAAGCAACAACCCGTGGTACTGCCCAGATGAAAGGCAAGGTCATCCCTCTCCTTGAGGCTGCTGCTGTGTATCTAACTCCTTGGCACTCTGATTTCTCCAGAACAGGGAGAAGCTGGCCTGCAAATGTAGGTTCTGCTCCAACAATTTTTTTCCACCTGAGCTCTTCAAGAGAAGTCACTTTTGTTTCTCTTCCCCAGAGAGAAGGTGCAGTGTGTCCTACAGCTCTCCCAAGCACAGCCCCATGCTGGCCAAGGGGTGTCAGGCAAATGTTTGCCAGTGTGCAGAAGGTAAGGAAGGACTAAAGAGGCCAGTCTGAAAGAAGATAGATACATCTAGGAACCATTAACATAAGAATTGTTGAGCCCTGAAAGGACCTAGTAGAGGCCGCAAAGCATCCTCTAGTGGTTTTGGTACCAAAGACATCCAGGATTGATTTGAGAGTGGAATAAAACACATTGAGGAATCCATACCCATAGGCGTTTACAAACCCTCCAGCACACCTCTCTGGTGTTCTGCCATTGTCATTTATTCTCTGTTAGGATGTTGGGTGAAGGAGCAGGTGTCAACTTCACGTGTCTAAACAGTCATCCACAGAGACAAACTCATTCTTTCCTTCGCCGTAGCTCCCTGCCAAGACAAAGCTCAACTTCCAGTAAAGCCAGAACATAAAAGCACACGTTTCAGTTTTGTCTGCTACCACCCTCTGGCAGATTGTGGTACGGCACATTTAGTTTAAACTTTCTTTCTTTTCTAAGAAGGATAAATTTGTAGTTTTTCTTTGCCCAGATCCCTCCTGAACTGAGCAGGGTTTCTGTATCCAGCCTAGAGGCTAAGAGATGAACTGAAGCCCTGTGCTATCACACTAACCAGAGGGTTGAAAGGGAAGTGGAAAAGCCTTGGAAAGATGCAGTGGGATGCTGGGGGGAAGGAAGCTTAGATATCAAGCTGTGTGAGCAGCACCATACCCTGTATGTATGGCTAGGCTTCATGAACGA